>CABFPE010000095.1:224654-253392 GCA_900660155.1 Hofstenia miamia
TATATATATATATATATATATATATAATTATATAGATGAATACGCTTGCTACAAAAAATTCCCAAAGTATTATAAATGACTCATAACATGGCTTTGTCTTGTTATTCCTTGTGTTACTGTTTTAGCACATCTGATAACTTACTAAAAGCCCAATTGAAAATATATCAAGTATGGATGACATATGCAATACATATGTGCCATCAGTATAGAATTATAAAATTATAAAATCATTTCTCAGCAAATTTTTAAAATTAACTAAAATATAGAGTAGACAATTCCTTTGAATAATTTTAAAGAGCTAACATTTATATTCTTTACTTCGTTTCAAGTGTAAGTGATTACCTTTCTTCGGCTTAGGTGCTTGTTAATCCATATCAACTCATGTTCAAAATAGATGTAGATAATGCATCTACGTTTTTGTTGAATATCAAATTATTTTTGAAAGTTTAACTAGCTCTAGAATATTTTTTCGGACTTTTTGGAAACGTATTTTTACGCTGACGCCAGCAGATTCTGGGTACATATAAATCAAAATGAGAATTTGTAATATGAAAAGAATACTTGTCTGCATTTCAAATATATATATATACAATTTCAATCGATTGACATTAAAACAAATGAGAAGCAGACCAGGATTGAATGCCCGGAAAAAATAATACAGATGAAGAAGATTCTAAAGTTACTTTAGAAAATTTCTTGTAATGAACTCTTGCACTATTTCATGAGGCAAGTTTGGCAAAGGATTTTTTGCCTACCGTATCATGGTAGTGTTGGATTAAACTGACATTACAAAATTGAACCTCACATTGTGGTACTAAAATTTTCTTGCAATAATATTAGATATAGGTATATTTGTCACTAATAATAACCAATTCTAATAATTACAATTCCAATTTGAAAATCTGTATTGAAATACTGCCATCTTGATTGTTTAATTCATTCCATACTTACCCCAGTTGGTCCAACTCTAAAGCTTATAATATTGCAGATACATAATGTTTGCACAAAGCAATTGTCTACAGTGATAAGATGGCATATTTCTAGTAGGGTTAGTGAAAAAAAGGGTTTCTAAAAAGCCGCCTCTATTTCTAGAACTACACTTTTTCATGTTTTAATGTAGTTGCCATCTTAACTGTTCTGGCTAATGTAAAGCAATTATAATACTGGGGAATTTTAAACGCTTATCTTGACAAAAGAGACAAAGAAAACCTAGGAAAGTGCATGTTGGTTTCCTTAGTCTTTTAAAATGCTACAAAACGGTGTACAGCATAAGGCCATAGCAATAAAACAGGAGGATATTTGGAGGATTTTTCAACTTTGCCTGCTTGCAAGTAAAAATTGGGGTATCCAGCACAGTTAAAATGGCAACTACATAAAACACGAAAAGTGTGGTTTTAAGAAATAGAAACAAATTTTTGGAACAACTTTTTTCAAAAGGAAAAAAAATCATTTCGTCACTCCACCTTAGTTTCTAGCCTCCTACAATATAAATGTAGTAATTTTATTGATAATAATAATTATAATAATAATAATAATAATAATAATAATAATAATAATAATAATAATAATAATAATAATAATAATAATAATAATAATAATAATAATAGAATACTTTGAATTTTTTTATTTTTTTGGGTTTTTGCAAAAAATCAAAAAATAGCGGCTAGCTCAAAAAGCCATCGATGCAGGTTGAAAATGCTTCCATTGGATTTTTCGCAATTGAAAACATCGGAATCAGTGGAGAAAACACTTGGGATAATGGTTTTGTATTTCCACCTCATCGGGGACACCGTGTATCATTATTAACAAAAGTTTCTATGAAAACGACTGGTTTTCTGTAGCTTATATGAAGGAAACAAAGTTACTAGTTCCATTCATTTTAAAATTGCTGAATATGACTCAATCTTGTGACATTTTTTTTTAAAAAACTTTTTCTTTTTAGTATTTTTTTGAATAACCTTTGATTGCCCAACAACAAACTTCAGATTGACTTTAATCCAGTTGTATCCCCATCTATATTATTTTACATCTAGAACATGGTTTTCAATGTATTTTAGATAAGGCAAGGTTTGATATTTTTAATGAAATTCTCAACAGGAACATTTGCAAAGTCAAGAAAAGTTTGAATGATAACTAATCAAATTCTTTCGAACTGATCCTCGTTCTAAATCCTCTTAAGAGCACTTCCTGATGTAAAATACAACTAAGAAAAGAATAAAAGTGGTCCGAAGTCAATCTGAGCATCATTCACTGGGCAATCAGCATTTTATTTAGGTCATACCCTATAAAAAAAATTAGTGGTATGACATTGGAAAAATGTTGATTACTCAACAAATAATGCTCACATTGACTTCGGACTAGTTTTCTTCGTTTCATATCAAAACTTTACATCTATAACGTCCATTTCAAGTTATTTTAACCGAGACTATGTTTTAATTTTGCGAAGACAGGTCTAGAAAAATTGTTACTTCAACAACCATTCTAAGAGCAGGAAAAAGTATTCAAATATGTACATTAATATTTGTTATCATCTAATGAATCGATTAATAGAAAGATATGTCCAAGGAGAAACCAAAACTAAATAATCAGAGTAGCTCGAAATAAATGTGGTTAATGAACGCCTATATAATTTTTAAAAAGAGTTATAATCAATCAGCTCCACTATAATGTTTTATTTCGAAAACTTTGAAGCCCTGAAGCTTAGGTTGTCATTAAAAAATTTATTATTAAATATATAGGTCTTTAGCCCATTACATTGGAAACTGACAAATAATTTCCGGATGCCTCTTATTACAGCACCGACGTTTAACAAGCACATTGAACTTTACTTGTAATCAGCGGGGTTATAATAATAATAATAATAAAAACAATATTAATAATAATAATAATAAGAATAAAAATAAGAAAGTCATTATTTAATATGTTGACAATATTGAGCTGTCAATATACACAAAATTGGCGGTCAATTGAAACTGATGTGGGCATGATATGGGTTTGAATACTTCATACGTCCATGCATAATTTATTGCTATATCGAAGGTATACCTCTGTTGACTAGTTTTTACATCAATGTTCTGAAAAATCAATATTTTTGAGGTTGGATGTCTCTGCGATACGCCTGTTTGTAACTTTATTAGATTTCATGAAATAGAAAGTTTAATTTATATTAAAAAAACTTCCAGAAATCTCTTCATGTAAATATGATTGGATTTAATTGCCAATAATTACCAGCAGTGGTGCAACCGGGTCACGGACTGTGAAATAATTTTCCCTAAATTAGTAAGTTATTTTTGAAATTTCGGGGCATTATTCCAATACCTAGGCCCAAGCTGTCCCAGTAATGTAATTTCTGGGCTCAAGTGTGTAATTCAATGCTTACATAATAATGAGCTTAAGATGAATGAGATGAGCCCATTTGTGTTTATATAATTGCTTTATTAATTAAATTTAACCAGGTGACCCCGCTGATCCACTAACAAATTCCTGCCCGAGTGGGCCGGTTT
This sequence comes from Hofstenia miamia, assembly GCA_900660155.1. Taxonomy (NCBI): domain Eukaryota; kingdom Metazoa; phylum Xenacoelomorpha; order Acoela; family Hofsteniidae; genus Hofstenia; species Hofstenia miamia. The sequence goes on from CABFPE010000095.1 coordinate 228,158, forward strand.
CAACCCAGATTCACAGTATTTAATATATTTATGCTATTGGTAAACAATTTATTAAAAAAATTTGAATTAGTGTCCCATTGAATAGTATTGGTCGATAAATTGAGCTTTAAGCGAATCGTTGGCTTTAAAAGTTGTTTGACATTGAAAATAACTAGAATTTCAATATCACAATCTATGACAAATTTTTGCAAATAAGAAAATGGCAAAGTAGTACATTTTCTTAAGGTGACGAAGTTGTTGTCCACGTTTAAAAATAAATCTAATCACTTTTTGCTTTCAATCTTAAATTTAAGATATAATTCTTAGTCAAGGTTTGTATTTGCAAGGCAAAGTAACCTAAACATATACGACTTTATGCAAAATGCTTTCGATTATAATAAACATGAAACATTTTTTTGTCAATGAGAGCTTCTTATATTGTGAAGAAAACTTTTTATTACCAAACAAGTCAGTGTTTGTGCTACCGCTTAAGGTAGAAAGCAATCTTTATCCGAATTTTCAGATGATTGACGATTTTAGAGTATTCAGTTTCGAAAATTAAGTACTTCGATTTCAATTTGTATCCTTGAGATAACGATGTTATCAGAACACATTTAAACAAAGGCACGCCAGTACAGCCGATTTCATCAAAAACAAGCACAGCTTGACTTCCCACACTTGAGAGAAATAACAAGTGGCAGAAACAATAATATATTTTTTGATATTACATAGTAAATATATGCTATCAATACAGGCCATGAAAAATCGAAATTTTGAATGCTTAGCCCTAATTCTACTGTGATAGTTTCCCCAAATAAAGATATTAAAAATCTGAAAATACCACAACATAGAGAATTGTCTTCCTTTTTTTACGACTTAATTTTGTGACCTGGCTACTAAAATTTTGAATCCTCGACAGAAAATGAATACCACAGCATGCTTTAATCAAAGACATATCATAAAATTAATAGCACATATTTATATTATCAGCTTGTTGAATATCAGTGATAGTCTTATAAAAGTAGTTTTGTAAAGATAAATACATCCATATATGCAAATTATAATTGAAATGCTTGCTTATAAATTGTAGAATAGTTGTCCGTGAAATGAACAAACACATCTTTCAATGTATGTGTCATCTAATATAAAAAATGAGCATCCGTTTTCAAAGAACTTCAAAAATTCATATCACATCAGTTGAAATCACTTGATCCAAAAGTCCAAACTAAATCAGAACAACTCTATTGATTTGATCATCCAGCGTTTTGCTGCTGCAAAGTGCAAACTCATTGGCCACAGCTTCTAGGTACGGCCTCATAACTTAAGGGAATTCCGGGGCCATATTTAATTACCGGGACACAAGATCCTAATATTAAATGTTATTATCAATTTTCATCAATATTTACATAAACTACATTGGCATCACGATGCACTCTGAAATACAGGCTTCATTTTCTCAAGAAATTGAATGCAAAAATTTATGGTTAATATTCAAATGCCATTTAATGCCATTAGAATTAAATTGCTACTTGACTACCAAATTGATTTTTGACATGCTCAATACGTATATAGTTGATTGTAACGGGCCTTGTTACAATGGGATTTGGAAATAAAACTCAATATATGTAATGAAGATTTTATGTATACGTTACAGCAAAATTGCGGAATTAGGAATTTTGATCATAGCCAATGTTTTTAACCCCTTTAAAATCATTGGGCTTGATTAAGGTTTGAAATTTGTTATGTGATTATGTGTAAAGAATTAAACTTCATTAATCATAAACGCCCTTGGAATTTCTTAATGTTTTCTATGATAAAAAGACAACACAGTATAGGGAGCGTCGCCTCTTTTACTTAGGCCTCAAAGCCACTCTTTATTCCAGCTCCATTAAGGAGTGCTTTGCATGAATTTTCCAAACCTGTGCCTTCAGAGCCACTAACTCTGATTTTGAAAATGGTACACCTCAGTGTGTTTGAAGGTATATCTATATATAAACAGTTAAAGTTCTGAGTTGCTCCCAAGCACTCTAAGCCTCAGAATTTGATGAACATGAGGTATGAAAAGTAATTAAATCGTTTTAAAAATCGGAATATTCAAAGAAAAATAGTTATAATCTTTTCAAGTATTTCAGCCATAAAAATATCGGCTAGTACAAATTTTTAAACTTTACACTCGAGCATAATCACCACATTTTTTAATAAGCTTGGAGCCAAGTCTTTAGAAATGTGGGAAAACGGTTTCAAGCCTATGATAACCTCTGAAGGGCACTATTGAATAGGTTTTGGCTTTGCCTTTTAGTTACTAACTTTGCTTTTTAATCTAGCTCAATTTCAATACCTAGCGTGTTTTTATTGTTCAAGCTACTTGTAATAAGTTTAAAATTGAATTTAGTAATCTATAAAATTTTAAAAATTTTTATAAAACCATTAGACTAAATCAGATGTAGTTCGTTCAACTTGAGCATCGTCACTTTACAAAATTTTCTCCCAAAATATGCATTATTTAATTAAAAGATATTATTATGTAAATAAACGTTGATTAGAGGTAATTTGTACTGATATGTGTAGTCATCTTTGGTGTTAAGACTTAGTTGCATTGATCTTATGTATATACTTTCGATTATTTTAAAATTTTTGGGAATCCTTGATCTTAAAATTAAAATGTTCCTTCAAAAATTCAAACAATGACAAGTTTTATTCGGCAAGCAGGTTAACTTTCTTGAAAAAATATTTCTTGCAAAAATTAGTCTTCAGTGAAGAATTTGTCACGAAGATTCTGTTTGCAGCATTCTTTTAGTATTTTTCAGAGTTTTCTTATGCTAAAGTTGCATGGACGTTATGTGCATTGATAAGGCCAAATTAGAAAATACATTTGTAAGTAATAATTTCTTTGAATAAATAATGTTCTCAATTTCATTTATGACATTCTCTAATTCAAAAAAGCAAAATAATATCTTTCTAAAATATTCTTACTTCGATTGTAGTATTAGTAGGGTCCGCAGTTTCAGTATATTTTCAGTTACTCCTCCTATCCACATGTAGGCTCTTTTTCAGAAAGATGCTGAATTACTAATCATCCATTTCATTTCTTGTTGTGATAATGGCAATTTTAAAAACTTTTGGTGCTACATTATGACTATTTTTCAAATAAGAAACTTTTTCATACATTTTTACATTTCTTTTTCCGTGGCAAAAGCTGTAAGCCCTCATCGTTTATCTAAAATAAGTGATTTTGTTACAATAGACATTAGCAATATTACTTTTACATATGACTACTGTATATGTAGTTGATATTTGTTGAGATTTTGTGTTGTGTTCATACATATGACTACTGTATAGTTAATATTTGTTAAGTTTTTGTTTTGTGTTCAAAATTGAGAAATTAAGAAATATTTAGAATTATATCACTCATTGGACGAAAATTTTTATCAAAAATAATTAGAAACTGAATAAGAAACTTTTGGAACTAAAAACACCAAAATTTTTACCAAAATAAAGAAACTTTTAGAACTAACCCCTTCCCATAGTTTAAAAAAACGTGTAAGCAATTTATTTGTTGTCATTAGTGATTTCGGAAATAAATGACTATGATGCTATCGACAATTTACCTTCCTAAAAGTTACAAGAACAATATAAATCTAATTAAATGTTTATGAACTAACGTAAATAGTTAGAAAAAGTTTATCAAACTGGCAATTACAAATATCTCAATTGGCAAATATTGTAAGCTTTAGTTTAGTCTTGATTATTTCTAAATTCAAATGAATGTTGACAAACTTTCTACTTAATTATTGTTATATAGACTGTATATGGATTGTATTATTCATTTTATTACAAAAATTAAATACAATTATTAATCTTGCAAGAAAAAAACCACTAGTAACTCAAGTTCATCCAATACAATGGATGGTGTAATACAAAATTGAGAGCATAGAAATTAGTGTTAGACACATGGTCAAGTGAGTGGACAGCTTCAATTAGAACAATCTGTTGAAGCTTGTTGAATTTCGCACTACTGAGAGCGCTGGAGATAGCAATATATAAATAATCCTAAAATAATGTTTTTCTATCTCATTAAAACACAAGTTTCACATCAACCAGCGCAATTGGACAGCTGTCCAAAGTGTGACAGACGTATTTGATGGGACTTCACGCAGCCGTGGAACGCAATTAAACGCAGCGTGTAACCACGCTTGTTCACATTTGTTTTATAGAATTTCTTTTTAATACAATGTGTACGTTTCAGTGGCTAGTACACACACAGCTTGTAGCGGGGACAGACAGCTGGGTTTACACTTTCGCTTTTACCTACTACGTTTTGTTATGTAATAACTGCAAGGGAATTCTTTGTTCTAAGAAGATACAATTAAGTTTTGTTGGCAATCAATTATATGTCAGTTGCAACTATAATTAATAGGAATTATATGGCCATTAGGATATCAGTGCTATTCAATTTTCAATTCAAGTACTTCCGTTATAAGTACTTCCGGATTCAGGTCAGGTCAGGGATCGTTAGATTTTAATCGCGATTAATCGTATGAAAAAAAATTTTGGCGATAGATTAATCGTAATCGCTGCTGCCAGGAGATTAATAATCGTGATTAATCGTCGATTAATCTTTTTCTGATTAAAAATATTGAAAATACAATCTATCAATTGAAAGATATTCAAAATAGAAAATATCAACTATTATTGTTATTTGAGATTATTTCCTGAAGTCATTTTACTCCACATAATTATTATTATTATTATTATTATTACATGTGCTTGTTAGGATAAAGAAATATTTTGATCTCTAAGTCGAGGGGTAATAAACGATTTTGGAAATCAGATAGAGCATAACCAGCTTTGCTGAACAGTCTCTCAACCTGATTAGAAGTTGGCGAGATAAAATCGAGGATCCTTATATATAATTAGGCGACATCCGACGCTTCCTAATAAATGTTAGATGCCTAATCATCACGCTCTTCTTCTATGTCCGGTGTTAAGGTTTTCTTTTGTAAAACATATGACACAAGAATAGTGGCCATAGATAAGATATCAAACCGAAAATGACAACACCTAACTGAATGCATAAACATCGACTTAATTAGAATAATCTAGATTAATCGAACACGTTGTTTGCGATTAATCTAATCTACTTGACCAACACGATAGATTAATCCATCCGATTAATCTCGATTAATCGTGTTGACGATTAATCATGTTGGATCCCTGGGTCAGGTCGAGTCGGTTTAAGTACTATTTCCAAATTCAGGAACAAATTAAGGTTCTAATAATTATTTTGTATATAATTTAATCCTCACAGAAAAGTTGAATGGATAAACTGAAATTAATCTAACAAAAATCCGAATGCTTTTTTTAAGTTTTCCATTGGATTCACTCGTAATGTGGACGAATTTTATTAATTCATGAAATGTAAAAAGTAAGAGATCTTGGAGTTGAAATAATTACTAGGAACGGAAGAATTTATGAACATTTATTGTTTATAAGATAATTATGCTAAATACTGTAAACTTATGTCATAAGATAATCACATTAAGCTTAGAAAGTTGAAGAATGTGTGTCCTTTATTCTAAACTAATCGAGGAGAAACAAATTTTGATTGTTCTAAAGTTAAACTTAAATAGTCTATCATCATTTTAAAAAATAAACCAGTTCTTCCCAAATTTCTAAAAAATTTCTCCAAGCCTATTAGGAAATTTAGTTATATCCATTAGTAAATGTACGCGAATGTAGGCTATAGTTCAAAATTTGCACTAAGGAGTATACTATCACTTAAAAAGAGGAAGTATTTTACTTTGAAAATTGTTGGACTGCTTTAGGTTACTTGTGCCTTAATTCAAATTTAGAAAAAATTATCTGCAAGCTTTTTTATTTTTTGTATTAGTAATGATAAAATTCCAAAATGTCCCCATGATATAAATTCTATAGCAAAATGTTAATAACAAATTTGTAATCTAGTTATAACATTTCATTAATATAAAGCTAAGTTAATTCATTTTGTTATTTGGTGAAGCTAAGAAAAGAGCTACTAACAGTGATCCAGTACCACCAATTGTAGTGCTCCCATTTCCTGTGTATGGCTCTATAATGCATAAGTATTACCTACCAGAAAGCTCAAATGTTACACATATGTAATTGACAAACGCTGTTTCAAACATTTAGTAAGTGCCAAAACTAGATTTCCCATGTACATTTATATTTCGTCATTTTGTGGATTTTTGGAAATTTTTTATCTGACACCAATACGTCAATTTAAAATTTAATCAACTAACACCATCAGATACAATATTTCAAAAAACGATCTATAAATAAGTCAGGTCGAGTCGGTTTAAGTACTATTTCCAAATTCAGGAACAAATTAAGGTTCTAATAATTATTTTGTATATAATTTAATCCTCACAGAAAAGTTGAATGGATAAACTGAAATTAATCTAACAAAAATCCGAATGCTTTTTTTAAGTTTTCCATTGGATTCACTCGTAATGTGGACGAATTTTATTAATTCATGAAATGTAAAAAGTAAGAGATCTTGGAGTTGAAATAATTACTAGGAACGGAAGAATTTATGAACATTTATTGTTTATAAGATAATTATGCTAAATACTGTAAACTTATGTCATAAGATAATCACATTAAGCTTAGAAAGTTGAAGAATGTGTGTCCTTTATTCTAAACTAATCGAGGAGAAACAAATTTTGATTGTTCTAAAGTTAAACTTAAATAGTCTATCATCATTTTAAAAAATAAACCAGTTCTTCCCAAATTTCTAAAAAATTTCTCCAAGCCTATTAGGAAATTTAGTTATATCCATTAGTAAATGTACGCGAATGTAGGCTATAGTTCAAAATTTGCACTAAGGAGTATACTATCACTTAAAAAGAGGAAGTATTTTACTTTGAAAATTGTTGGACTGCTTTAGGTTACTTGTGCCTTAATTCAAATTTAGAAAAAATTATCTGCAAGCTTTTTTATTTTTTGTATTAGTAATGATAAAATTCCAAAATGTCCCCATGATATAAATTCTATAGCAAAATGTTAATAACAAATTTGTAATCTAGTTATAACATTTCATTAATATAAAGCTAAGTTAATTCATTTTGTTATTTGGTGAAGCTAAGAAAAGAGCTACTAACAGTGATCCAGTACCACCAATTGTAGTGCTCCCATTTCCTGTGTATGGCTCTATAATGCATAAGTATTACCTACCAGAAAGCTCAAATGTTACACATATGTAATTGACAAACGCTGTTTCAAACATTTAGTAAGTGCCAAAACTAGATTTCCCATGTACATTTATATTTCGTCATTTTGTGGATTTTTGGAAATTTTTTATCTGACACCAATACGTCAATTTAAAATTTAATCAACTAACACCATCAGATACAATATTTCAAAAAACGATCTATAAATATAACCGTTAGAATAAAACTGAAGTCAATAGCGCAAATGTCAGAAATTTCAGTACTTATGCTTTGTAAATAATTTTAGAAATTTGTACATATTATTTGTATTTTGCTCATTGCCTAAATTTTGACAGTGACATTTAAATATAATTATCTACCACTAGCATTCAATATGAATATTTGATATAAAATAATATATGACTATTATTATAGATATTAATGTGGTGAAGATTAACCTTATTTGTCATAAGAAGATTCATTCCGCCTCTTGTAAACTTTTTTAAGTTTGAATTTTCTGCAAATCCTGATATACCTGTGCTTTTCTGACGTTGCAGTAATTTCAACCAGTGTTTCTCTTGCAATAAGACTTTTGTCAACATTTTATTCAACATTTTAAAAATTTCATATTACGTTTTCCATGACTAATATTTTTGTTCACCATTTCAAAATTTTTTTATCTGTTGTAAAATAAAATACATCCCAAGAATGCATTAATCAGGTTTTGTCAACTGAGAAACAATCATAACATTTAGCCCATTGAAAGATCACAAAGTCACCACTTTTTTCACCTACCAATAAAATGATAATGTCATCAGTGTAATATGAGGTCATCAGCTAACTACGCGTTTTATTTTGTAGAGGAAAGACTATTTTTTATCAACAATGGCTTATGAAAGAATATTTAGAAGAATAATTTTATTAAGAGCGCTGAATCAACACCCTTCTTTGAGTTCAACAGAGAAAATTAATGTGTATCAAATATAGAGTATATATGTATGAAAATACCCTAAGAAGTTCTTATCATAAGCACTACTCAAAATTTAGAAAACTTAAGCTACCTAAATATATTGACAATAATAAAATTTAAGCATTGTATTAAAAAACTTTAAATTTTACTTTTTCCCAAAACATTTAAAATTGGTTTTATTTATTATGCTGTGCTTATGTAATCATAAGTTGAATGCATTTTTGCTAAAAGAATTTTAAAAAAAAATTATCAAAAAATAAATACCCTTAATAGAATTTGTTGTAGTAGATTAAGATTTTCTCAGATTTTGAAAATATTTATCTCTAAAATTCTAGTTTTTAGTACAGAATGAATTATATTTGATCATCAGCTTTTAATATATTTTTTTTATCTATGTTATCGTTACTTCAGAAGAACTCTAAGTTTCACAAAATAGAGCTGATTCAATGTCATTACGATGATAGAAAATTTCTTTGTTCTACTTTGTTTATTCAAATTAACTAAGCACCCTGGAATGATAAGGAACATCATTGCATGGAAAATGAATCAGTAATAAAAAAGCCAAAGCAAGATATTGGAACAACTAAATCCAAAAAACCATAGTTGAGATGTTAAATAATAATAACTTAAAAAGTGACGTTTTGAAATGCAACTTGTGTAATAATCCTCTTAATATTATGACTTTAAAAAACAAATGATATAATTAGCCAGCTTATGTCAAACCATTAAAAAGGGTACTACAATGACGATTTTGTCCAAACGTTTGTCAGGATTTCTGTGTGCTATATTGCAGATTTTCGTTTAAACGAACATCTGGATAACAGCATCCACAAAAATCGCTAGTGTAGCACCCCCCCGTTAAATTATATAAATAGCAGGTAGTTACTATTAATCACTTGAGAAGTATCTAAATATGAGCTAACCTACCCTTGAAAATTTTCAAAATAATAAAAATAATTTATTTTCAAAACTTTGTATAATACAAAAAAGTATAAAAATACTTATTAAGGTTTAAAGTAAATTGTGTTCTTTAATTCCATTTAGTTGCAAATTGATATTATTTAGTTACAGATTTTTTTCTTTGAATATCCAAATAAGTTCTTTTCTTTGGTGATAATTCTAATTTAATATTTTTCTTAAATTCTTTAAAATTAGATTCTTCTTTAATTTCTGGTAATAATCTGTTCTACAGATCTATTCAGTAATTAATAAAACAGTTCTTCATGATTCGTTTTCTAAATTTAAATTTTCTATAGCACTTAGTTCTAAAATGGAATTTTGATGAAATATCTTTGTTTGATCTAATTTTGAAAAATATTTGTAATGATTTTAGTTTTGTAGATAGTCTAATAATTACAGACAGTTCTGAAATAGTGTGGTTTGTTGGTTTAATTGAAAAACCAAAAATATGTTTGCAAGAAAAAGATAAACTTAGAATTCGTAAGCGAATTCTCAACAAAAAATTAAATCAAAGTGACCTGTGTAATTTAGGACATATTAAATAAAGGGAAATTTGCAATGCTTCTCGAGTTAATTCACTCTTGCCAAATAATTTTTGGACTAATTCTGTAATTTGAGATGACGAAGTTTTACATAATTTCTGCCTCGAAAATAACTTCCTAAACACAATTTACATAAAACTAAGTTTAAAAATTGTTAAATAGCTTGGAGAATGAAAATTTCCTTCACAGACCACAATTAGCAACACATAATTTACTGAACCATAATTCGGAATTAGTGTACGTTTGCCAATGAATTGTAATTTCTAATAAATTTATGATTCCAAAACTGAAATTTCCTTTGTTGCTTAAAATAGATTCTGGCATTCCATAATCAAGTATACATTTAGTATCAATAAATGTCTTTACAAATATGAAAAGTGATCTCTATAGGATGCTTTTTGAAACTAGCATGTCTTCATCAATAAACTGCATTTTAACAGATTTTTAAAATTGAAAACTACTTATGCAGAATTGAAAAGCAATACTATGAGGTTATAGTTCATGCTAACATTTTATATTTAGTTTCACGAATGCAGTATTAATCTTTGAAATATATATATATATATATATATATATATACTGATAAGTATTGGTGTTGTATTGACATGCATAACTGACTCAGCTTTTTATAATTTGAATCGATTTTTCACTCACATCCAATGTTTAGCGTTTACTGCATTTGAAGTCTCAAACAGATATGTGATAAAGAACATTATGGGTCAACAAGTCTATTTCGCATTTGAAGAGTCAGGTACCTGTATGAGACAGTGTTGCGGACCACAGCGGGGATTCATTCTTTCTCCACAAAGATTTATGCTTATTTTTTCAATATTTCCTTATTGAAATCTATAGTTTACTGACATAACCCAAAAATTTTCTTTAAATCAAAATTGAAATTATTGCAACAAAAATACATTTAATGCATATTTTACTTAAATTTTATTTGCACAGAGGCAAGAATAATGGTCTGAAATCAACGCGTTAGTTGTGATACATTATACGTCACAATAACTCCATTTACTAAGTTCTGCCAATCTGCTTGAAATTATACCAAGCAAATTAACATTGGCGCTTAATTGAGAAATTGCCGAACGTATCAAACATCCTAAAAATTTTGCTAACTTAACATAGTAACTAAGCATATTTGTTTGATGCTCAAAAAATATAACAAAATCTTCGAGTAAGATCGGCGAAAATTGTAACACGAGATTTTCATTTGTTTCATGGGAAAATAATAGCCTTTTCATTTAATAAATTATCATACTTCGAGGTATGAAATTGCAATTCTAAAATCCTATAAGCATGAATTATTCCATGAAAGTCCTCTTAATAGTTCGGTGAAATTATTTTTACATAATGGTTTTTGAATCATTTCTTAAAATAATGACTTGAAATTATTCGTTTTACTAATGAACGAACATTCCGAATTCGATAGATGGCGTTCTTTTACAGTTAATATGTTTTCGTTCAAACTCTAATTGTATGGATTTTTGATTAATAACGCTAAAAAATTTTAAAGTAGAAAATTACTAATTGGTAGTTGTTTGTAATGATTTCTACCACATAATTGCTATGTTATAAAGAGGCTCTTATAGCAGAATTTCCGTGGGCTGTTCAGTGGCGTACGCAAGAGGGACATAGTCGAATGTCTCCCTCTTCAGGTTTTTCTAATTGATTTTGATTTTCTAAGTAAAAATATTTTCAGTGAAAATTTTAAAAAACTTAAAAACTAAGGTCATAAAATGCATTTTTAGGATCTATTATTTCAATATTTTTAAAAATGTTCGCCAGGCATTGCCCCGCTTTTGGTCACTTACTTGATCACTACTAAGATGTCCTCCCTGTAAGAAATCCCGCGTATGTCCTCGTGCTATTCGAGAACGGTGCACGGTGCATGGTGAGGTGCCTTAACACCGTCTGGTTTAATGCAATGTGGAGAGTTTACGCATCCATATTTGGAAAATATACCCCTTCGTTTGTCGCATAATGTTGAATAAATTGAAAGCCTGCATATAATAAACTAAAGTAGTGGAACAGTAAATATAACAATGCATTGCATGTTACTAAAAAGAAAGCTTAGTTTAAATTTTTTTATTCATAGTGATGATTTGGGAAAAAGGGACAACTTCACCAACATAAATAGTAGTAGGCTTGAAATATATTTTTAGTGCTTATTAAGTTTTAAAATCTTACAATAGCAATAATAAATATATTCATTTTCAAATATGATAGTTTTTTGCCTTTGATGGGTGCTTCATGGGGCTTTTCAGAGCAAAAACCCTTGAAAGAAGATCATTGATCTTATTGTTAATATCTGTATATATAATTGCCTTTGATTTTGATAGTGAGACTAAAAATCTAGTCAAAGCAACATCAGTAACATATTTGGGAGTGGTAATCGACAGCAACCTAGACTTCGGAGAGTTCATGAATGGTAAGATCAATAAGTTATCTAAAAAAAAGTTAGAAATGTCACACAAGATAAATCAGCAATCTATGCATGTGTTGTTAGCAATTTAGTATGTCTAATAAGGAGAGAATAAATAGGCTTTTAACTGGTCTATTAGTATAATGTACAGAATCAATAGACAACAGACAGGTGCAAAGCTGCAATCATTAGCGATTTTATCTCCAGAATTTAACATAAAGTATCACAGTTCAGTAAACTTGTTTAAATATATAGATAACATATCTGAAGGAAATAGCTTCCTGAAGGATTTCATCGAATACAATAGAAGAGCGAACACGTGTATTAACAAGGTAAAAACTAAAAACAAATTCTGGAAATATTCATTTACTACTACCACTTGCTCTCTGTGGAATGAGCTCCAAATCAACATCCGCGAAGCAAAAAACTTAAACTTATTTAAAAAGCTACTCAAGCATAATCTAATTAGCAAACAAAAGATATTTGGCACCTCAAAAAATTAAATATATGGCGAAATTTCTTGCAGTATTATTGTTCTTATTCTTTTTATTGTAAATATCATGAGAATAATTGTGCATTTTTAACCTATTTTTATTTTGTAGCTTAGTTTATTTTTAAGTGTCCTGTTTGTTGTATGTATTGTCAATTTGTAAATATATTTATATGTACATGTATACTGTAAATATTGTATATATATCTTTGCAAATTTGTAAATATGTGCAGCAGATGCGGATAGCAGGTAAACTAATAAAGCTATTGAAGAATAACTTGATCAAATATTATCAATCGATGTGTAGTTTGTGATCACTTAAGCATTAAAACCTTTACAGAACCCTATATATTTTCTTTTATGTATTCGAGCAGCTCAGTTAACTCATCATAAAAAAGTCATATAGTAAAGCAAACTCTTAAGATGAATACCCATATAATATAAGCCTGTAAAGCAAGTATAAATGAGTAGAAGCACCACGTAGTAGCTGAGGCTTTCCACGTGTTCATTGAAAGTGAAAGAAAACTTCTGGTTTAATAGCATCCTCAAAATTTAGCTAGATGAAATTCTATTGAAAGAAACTAGAGCAATTGGATTCAGTGCAATAATAAATTTTTTGTTCTATCAAAGTTTAGCTTAAAAAAACAAACATGTTTCAGCGCAATTAGATTCAAACGTTTTAATGAGATCATCTGTAACCTTAACCATGACTTTGTCACACAGCAAACAAAGGACTGTTGTATCAGATAACAAGGACGAGCACAACACAACAGGAACGTCATAAATTAATATTAAAAATTTTACATATTAGTAACGGAGATAAATATATCGGTAAAATTTTCTATTTAAATGAGAGAATGAATATATGTTTAGTATTCATTAAATAGCAATTCAAAAAACACCAAATAATCGCAATTCTTTCTTAAACTAATTCATTTATATAAGAGAAAGCAGTTTCTAAGGATAGTCACACAAAATAAAATTCTCTATTAAATAGTGCATTTAAATGGATTCGATTCCTATGCTGCGAAAAATCTTAAAAAATAGTTGTAACCATTGCAACTTTCCCAGGTAAATTCATTGGTAAGGAAAGAAAGAAATATGAATAGAATTTTGCAAAATTGAATTCAAAAATAAAGAAAGTAATAAAGCTGATGAATATCAATTTATCATATTTATGAAGTATTGTTATTTTGTTTGAAAGTACAATTTTGCAAGACTTGTTACTACGCAACCCTCGTTCAGAAAAACTATGATCTGCAAAAAATAAAAAATATACAGTACATGAGAGTTTTTCAAGTTCAACTATTAAATAAATTAAACAAAATATTATCCTTTTCTCTCTCGTGAACCCCAACAGAGATTTTATTTGCAATAAGGATAAAGCAAAATTCAAGAAACACTGAAATGATTTGCTTGTTCATAAACTTATTCGTTACCGAGCTTGGGCAACAAATTCAGAAAAAGTATTTTATACCAGTTATAGCTCATTAAGGATATTGCAAGATCCCATCCGTTATAATATTTCCTGTCTTTTACTTCCAATAATTACATGGCATAATTTATAATACATTTGAAAATATTATATATGATATCATGACGAGATTTCTTGCACCAAAGGCAAAATTGTAAAGATAAAATTTAAGCGTTAATAGTATTTTGAGGAATATTACAAATAGCAAAAAAATGGGAATATTTGTCCATCAATCCTTATGAACTGACACATTAAAAAAAGCAAATTCACATATTATTTCAACTCAAATGGGGAATTTTCATGAATTGAGAAATCAAAAAATGATGAGGAGCTCTGTCATAAGTACTCCTTAGTCTAAGGACAAGAGAAATGCAGTCGAAATCAAACCCCATCAAAGGACCTGAATGTTTCAATATTTTTTTAATAAAGAAGGCTCGGTAGACCCTCCAAATCTAAAAGCAAACTGGTTGTTGCCAAGCTATAAACTAAGCATTTATAGAACAGCTTCCATCTAAGTCAATGTGTATACTGATACACATAGATTATCAAAATAATTGAATAGGTGAAACTGTGGCCCAAAACTGCAATTTCCTAAAGTGTCATTTGCAGATGAGCGATTTCATATAAATTGACAGTTTCAGAACTAATTAATCTCTATTTCAATTTTTTGAAATTGTTTCTAATGATTTTGTTATTAACGCAATCCGTAATCCTCCTTTGATACTTGAACTTCTGAAGCATGAAAATTCAAGAATTATAAATAAGAATTATAACAAAGTGCAGTAATTGATGTTTTGTTAATTCAATGGTCTATATGACCTCATTTCAGAAAACTTTACTTAGTAGTAAGAATAAGAATAGTTGCAGTAGTAGTAAGAAAATTATATGAAATATATCACGCTGTTCTCCAAAAACAACAATAATCATACACTTCCATATATATATATATATATATAATGACGTCATCACATCAGTAACAATGACAAAATAGTAAACACTTTACATGTACTCACAGTTCTGTTTTTTTGAGAGAGAGAGATATTTTTTTCACCTTAATTGCAACCAAAGGAATGAAAAATATAAGGTAACAAATATAAACTACCATTTACAAACATATATATATATATATATATATATATTTATTTATATTTGTGTATAAATCTATCATTTCCCATATGTAACCAAATTCATTGCTGCTATTTGATTGTAGGCAAAACTTTTCTCTATTCTGAAAGTTCGATGAGGGAAGGAGTAATCACGAATTTTACGTAAATTATAATCTAAATCACGTATGTTTGGCACAAAATGACTCAGTGGGTGCTTTTCTTTGTTTTGGATATTTTGTCAAAGTTTAGTACAGCATGAATTTCGTCGATCACTTAGAGATTGACAATTGCTGATACGACATGCTGCTTCATAGTTAAAATTCGGAAAAATTATGCACAGAGCACGCTTTTGAATGCGTTCCAAATCCTTTGATTATTCTTTAGTTATTGGGTTGCTTCAAACGGGTGAACAGTACTCTAGAATAGGGTGCATTAATGATGTGTAGATTTGGAATGGATGTGATGATAGAATACCAAACCTTTTAAGAATTCGGAGGAAATGCAATCTTTTGGCAGCTTTTTTAACCATGTGTAGAATATTTTCTTCCCATGTGAGATTGTATTGAACTACTAAGTTAAAGTTATGCAAGGGACAAATAGTAATTTCTTTTGATTTTATTAGATTAAGTTGCATAAGCGATTTGCTGGCCCAGTTTTTCACTCTGTGAACTAAACATTCAGGTTCTAAAGGAGTATCACGCGAGCAAACTTCCTAGACTGTCAGATCGTCCACAAATTTGACTCTGTAGGGTCAAAATCTCATTAAAAAGTTAACAAAAAGTATAAAATGCCAAGGTCCAATTTTGGTTCCTTGAGGTACTCCAGCATACAACGTATTCCACAATGAAAGTGTTCCGCAATGTAAACTAACTCTTTGCTGACGACCAGATAAGAAGCTTATGATCCAGTTGCATTTATAGTTGCTAACGTTAATTTCTCTCAGTCTGTTAATTAATATTGGATGACTAACTAAATCAAAAGCCTTTCTGAAGTCAATTAAAAATATTCGTATGCATTGCCCAGCACTTTCCCATTGCTTATCCACTTATGTGTCATATCAAGGAGTGCATATAGGTTAGAACGACCAGGGATAACTTCATATTGTTTGGGATCTAGACTGCTACATATTTTTTCAATAATTTGCTTTTCCAATAAAACCTCTTCTGCTATTTTCGCAAAAGGGTGTGTTATTGAAATTGGTCGAAGATTTTTTCTTACGTTTTTAACCGGCTTATTTTTCTCTAAACAGGTCACATTAGCACATGTAAAGAGGGAAGCATCATACATTGAAAATGAATGATTTTATAAGGCAGATATGGGAAATGCCAGTTCATAACAGTATTTTTTGAGAATCCAGGTGGGAATGGTAATGCCATGAATATCATGACCTGTTCACTTATGAATGTTTAATGCTTTCAATTTCAGAAAAGTTTGATATTCACTGATAAATACAGGGTTTTGTTTAAAGATGGAATCAACATATCTGATGCAGATATAGTTTCGTACTCGTTAGTAATTGTAGTAAACTCGTTATTAATGCAATTTGCAAGTGAAAGCTCTTTTTTAGCAGACTCAACGGATATACCACCAACTTTCTTTATTTGAGCCCACCAATCTTTTGGTTTAGATGATTTAAGATCAGCAACAACACGGTTGTAATAATCGTTGCGAGCAATTTCAAATTTGCGGTTTATAGCATTTCTGAGCCTACAATATAAAGAAAATTTCTTTTGTAGGAGGGCGTATTGCCTCTTGTTTATCAATCGGACTATTTCGACAGTTACCCAAAGCTTGTGTCGTGGATATATTTTTCGCATTTTTACTGGAAATGAGTATTCATAGGCGTTGAACATAAACTTTGAAAAATTTTCCCAATTCTGAGGAAAGGAAACGTTAACATCAGTGAAAAAATTGAAATCACAGCGGGATACTATGTTCCCAAACAATTGTAGATTATATTCCTTTTTCACTCTATAAGATGTCATCGTCGGATTTCCACATACATATTTGGATTTTATGTACAAAGATAAATTCTTACATTTACCAATACTGGGCATCGGTTGAGCTGACTTATAGAACTGGGAGAAATTAGGAAAAATCTTGTCCAAGGTACGATTTACGTGTGTGTGAGATTTCACCATCTGCCGAAGTTGAAACTCTGCTGAAAGAAAATTTACGTTCGCTCTATTAAAGTCTCCACCAATAATAATCATGTAGTTGGAATAAGTATCATCAATCTGATTTGAAACTACACGTAAGTAATTGCGTAGACGATATTCTTCTTCCTTGCACCAATATTGATGATGTAATACACCTATAATATACCCATTAATTCCCCTTGGTGACTTTTTAATATTAAGTTTTACCCACAAAGCTTCTATGACAAGCAAATCGTCATCAATGTTAGGGTGGAAAACACAATATGGAGTAGGTGACTTAATTTGGATTATTACTCCACCAACAACTTTATCAGAAGCATTCTTTGTTCGATAATTTCATTCAGTGACGAACCAGGTAGAGTTACAGCTCTATTACAAATCTCATAAGACAAATGTGTTTCAACTATCATTAAGACTTCTGGAAATGTAATGGCAGACACTTGGGCATAAATTTCATCAATTTTATATTTAATGGATTGCACATTTGAAAGAAAGACAGAAGGCACTAGTAAATTTTCTAATTGATTACTGTTGCTTTGATTATAAGAAGGGCTAATTGATTTGATGATTTCATCAATAGTTTTTTCACTTTCAGTGATATGAGGCTTGTAATATAGTTTAAGTCCTTTGATTTTGAGCTGTGATTTTTCGAGGCCGTTTAATACCAATTCGTATCCCAATTTCAACAACATGCGTTCTTTGCTAAGTCATCTGGTGTAAGATCATTGCGAATAAATATTGAGGTTCCTTTCAGTTTATCAGTTGATAATTGAATTTTTCTAATATCCCAGAAACTATGAAATTTGAACGCCGCGGTGTAGTGCGAGATTGAATAAACTTACCTCTTCGATAACAATCAACAAATTCAAAATCAACACCTAGGTTATATTTAAATAATTCCTTAAGTACATCACGATCAGCATTCAGTTTGTCAATTGGATTTGTGTACTCAGATTTTTCATCCAGTCCAGAAACCAATACATTCAATCAAGTATCATCAGTCACACGTGACTGCTGAGGAGCAGTTTGTTGTGGAATCCGATTTGACATTGTTCTTTCAATCGTTGAGGCTAGCTTTGTATGCTTTTATATCAGTATTCAAGTTACAAGATTCCCAGCTACCCTCTAGGAATGTTAAGAAGCATGGATCACAGGGGTGATCTATCGTTATCGTATACTGTGTGTCGTATGGATCAGACGGGTGATCCATCGTTCTGAAGGGGTTAAATTTTAACACCATAGTATATGACAAGAGAAGTGTCTACATTACTGCAATTAAATCAATCCTTAAGTTTGGTTCTGTATTCTGTCACAAAGACCTACCTTAATCACGTCCTGGCGAAAAGTGAAGGTAAGCAAAAAATGCTCTTGCAAGTAATGAATTGGTTGAAATTTTGTCCAAGTACTCGAAATAAAGAGTATCTCAAAATTCTTCCCTTTGTGGCCCTACAACAATTACAGTAGCTTTTAAACAAACAACGAGTTTACAAACGAACTAGAAAGTTTTACAAGTAGAGAAGAGCATTCGATTTCTACAAATGTCTCAAAATAGAAAAATTAGACCTACATTTCTGCTTATAAAGATCTATATTCTAGGATTTTTATGAAATCAAATCACTAATTTTGAAATGTAGAAAATTACATGTTAATGGCCCCATTAAATTTAAATGTAGTTTTTACAATTTTAAAAAGTGAAACTTCTTCAAAAAGCACAAAAATGTATAAACATCTAACATTTTGATTTTATTACTTAAATTGGCTTACTAAATCAAATGCTGGCCTTTAGTGAAAAGTATTTATGGCCCCATTTTGTGCATGATACTGCAAATCATCCGTCGTGATGACAGTAGGCCTTGATGGTACCCTAGCAGTTAAGACATTTTTCAAATTATGAATTTTGAAAAACGTTGCTCAAAGTGAATTTTAAATATTCCGAACTATAAGAAGAGATTAATCAAAATAAATTTATTGCCTCTTTCCATACACTCTTAACTCATTGATCTTATTCAATTTAATGATATGTTGAATTATGACATTGATTTTGACATCTTTGGTTGAAAAAAGACTACATCTCCAAAACAAAATACTTTTCTAGAGCAAAATGAATGCTGGAATTTATACATATAAAAATAAAGTTAAAAGGCAATTAAAGGATTTACTTAGACAACATATATTGATTTAAGTACAATTAGCAATGCTTGTATTCTATACGATGTTAAATATGTGCTGCAAAAAAAATATTTTTGTATGAATTTGCTATACAGCGAAATACTTTTGTTTATTAATCAATAAAGTGTTTTTGGTATTGTATTGTATTGCATGCTACTATTATTTATTTATATTTATAAGTTTTCATTGCCTGAAAGCAGTTTTACAACCATTAAAAATTAGACAGAATTATATCATGCTGTTTAGCATACAGTGTATCAAAATGTAATTGATGACGTTTATATGAATAATGATAGCACATTTTGTAAAAAATACAATCAATAACCACTTGCTTAATGATTACTTCAAGAGTCTTAACCATCAGTATTGAAATATTCAGAGGAATTCAATTATATCTAACTGATTTTGCTTTTTCAAAAATATAAATATTAAAACTTTTAAACCAAATATGCAATAAAAATTATGGAGTATACTCCAAAAACAATTATTGCCAAATTGAAACAAATTGAAACAATCAAGATATAATAAAATGGATATCTGTCAGATACTACAGTTCTGAAAGCAATCAAATAATATGTGTGATATATTTATATCATCGATATGAACATCTTTTTTATAAAAGGTAATTACTGCATTCTAGAAACAAGTTTTAATCTTATTTGACTACATCCCTATTACATGAGGTAGTCTTTTTTATTTGACGAATTTTGAGGATAATTTTTGCTAAGAAAGGCAAACACTTGCAATGCAATTAATCAGGATAGGAGGCTGCCCAACCTGGCCCATGCTGAAAAAGTGTAGCAAGGCCAAATTTTACATAATTTGGTGGTTGGATGGAGTTGAGACATATGAGCAAGATTAGGAAATCAGCCTAGTCAACAATACATTAAAAGGAATACATTTGCTTAAAAAATCTCTGTTTTAAATTTGAATTGAGAACAAGCACAACATATACAAAGCAAAAACAGTGTTTTTAAATCATTTATACATCAAGTTATGACATTTTGTCAGCCGATGCTTTTTATTAAAATTGAGATTTTTCGGTATTTCGTGCGTATCTGATAACGAAAATAAGTTGGACCGAGTTAATTCAGAACAAGTTTCGCAAACATTATTTAACTTCCACAGCAACAATCACTTTATTAGATCTTCTGTCATATCAGAATTGATAGCTTAAATCAATTAAAAAAGATAAGACTAAATGGTAATTATATAATACTTTAAATACAAAGCTTCGATTAACATTTAGAAAATCAAAGGTTTCATAATTTATTTCTTCTTTTAGCTATTGAAAGTTTTTGACCTCATATCAAAGCAATTGATCTCAGTCCAGTGAACACAAAAATTAAGACGCCCACCTAGTATATGCCAAGTCTGTGAAACACCTACATGAATTGTACTTAAATAAAGAACACATCAACCATTTTAATGTAAAAGGGAGTTATTACTTTGTTGATTCTTAAAGTTGCTTAATTTAATTTATATACAGGTTAATAATTCCAAGCACTTTGTATTTTAATGAAAATTAAATATATATATTAAATCTATTTATGGTATTAAGTCATTGACATACAATACTGACTTAAAAATATGTATGCTAGAGTTGACAAAAGCAGGGAAGAGCAGGGCTTGTGCGGAATAATTCGATAAATATGAACTGAAATTTCAAAATAACTTACCCCAACTTAACTGTGAATGTAAATCAACCCAAATGCAGTGAATGAAATATAATTTATAACCAAGTGTTGAAAATAATATTTAGATTTAGAAATTTTACATTAGTAAGATTATTTCAATTTCTGTGAGGAGATTTTATCTAGCATACCCAACTTTGGTCTAATAAACCAAAAAATAAAATAAATTTTTTTGGCAAGTATAATATAATAGACTTAAAAAACTACCCAGTTTGCATTAATTATAATGAGCCGAGCGGGGCCTCGTCCGGGCCTACGGCTCCATGAGATGGGCTTGGGCCAAAGTTTTCAACCCATATGCATTTTTGCTGAGAATACCAACATGCTTCACTGTAAATAGTTATTCCACAAAAGAATAAGAAATATCATCGAATTATGAAATAGAACAAATTCAAAAAACAAATTTAATCTACCAATTAATGTAAATACATGTATCACGTATAGAATATTGAATATTCGAGTTACTGTTTCCAAAAAGAAGTTGTTTAAATGTTTTTTAATTGCTTGTATTCATCACTTCTAAAATGACTTCTGAGGGATATTCAAATAATATTTAGTGCATTTTCTAAGGCAACATATATATATATATATATATATATATATGTATATAATGTTCAACTTAATTACTAGTACTTGTAAAATTCAGGCATTAGTGCAAAGAAAATTTAGAGACTCAATTTGTTTTTTATTTTATATTAGCTGTAGACCCAAGCCTCAACTCAGCCTCGCCACTGCACCTGACCAAGAAAAATATGCCCACAGCAACAATCACTTATGCTACAGTGCTTGGGCATTTTATATTTTTGGCCTGTGAATGATTGGTAAAATAACGAAAAACTTTGTAAAACTACTGCATCTACTGATACAAACCATTTATCAGATAAGCTATGACAATCACTTGCATTTCTAAGGTAGTCGATAAGTTAATAAATGCATTGATATATCAATTCTTATTTGGTAGAATTATTTGATGACACAGTTCTGCTTAAAATGAATTACTGAAAATAATAATAAAGGGGATTTTTCATAACGGTATCTAAAAAATCCTTAATAACTGTCAAATGAATGTGTGGATTTTCAAGAACAAAGTAGTAAGATAATCCTGTGATGCTCTCCTGAATAATTGGCCAATTTTACAAACTGCTCATCGCTGCACTGGTGAAATCTGGTCCAATTTGCTGAATTTTTGTTTGCATGTCGGCCTTGAGTTAGTTTGTCTTTATTAGCTTCTGACTCTAAACTCTTCCCTTAAGGTAGCATGTTTTGTAATTTTTCATATTTTTTTATCATTTTGACCAGTGCAGTGATGCAAAGTTTGCAAAATGGGTTAAAATTCTTGTTTTCATTCAAAAAGACAGTGCATGAAAAAATATTGTATTTTTAAAAGAAATAAAATATATATTTATAGATTTTCTTAATGCCTTGTTCTTCAAAATCCATCTGTTATTTATGGAGTATAACACCCTGTATAACAAATCAATATTAAATATTACAAGAGATCCTTAAGGAGCGTCAGTGGTTGCAAACTTTCCGAGCTGTGCACAGCTGGCTACCACTAGTTCTCAAAATGGATGAAAAATTTTGCAAGCAGAGTCGATACCAATATATTATTTAAGATGAAGAAGATGTATTAAGTCGGTGGACAGATTACTCAGGAAATGCTCAATGAAGAAGATATTCAATTCAATATTCGTTCTTTAAAATAAAAGTCTCCCTGCTATACACAATGAATCATTATTACTAGTAATAATTTGATTCTCCACTCATTTGCAAACCTATTGGAAAATAATAGGAAAATATATTTTTTCTTTCATTTGAACCAATTTTACAAGACAACTGGCCAGATAATTGGAATTTTTAACACCAATTGTATTCTATTTGAGCAGGCATTTCTAAAGGTAATTATTGAGTGTTCTGTTTCATCCACAAGTGTGTAGCCATTGCCCACATGGTCCATGGTGCAGCACGTGGTTCATGTTATTTATTAATGATCTCACCTTTGTCACTAAATGGTTACACAGTCTACCCCTCATATTTGCGGAATGTATAACCATTATTCAAACTTTAAAATTAATTTAAGTGAAGGCTTTCATAGAATTAGAGGATGGAAAGTAAATTAATGGTAATTAAATAAATTGAAATTGAACTCCTAACTATTCTTCAAATTTAAGAAATGTGATTTGATTTAATACGATTTATTATTCGAAGGTAATGAAAGGCTTGGGAGTTATAATCTCGAAATTTTGATTTGGTCTTCTTACTTTTTAGGAAGCATTAAGAATTTGATTTACCTTTTTATTAGATTCTACTAACTATCACATTAAATTGACGTTGCACAAATCAATGTTGCAACTATGCCACTATTATTAATATTATTATTAATAC
Source organism: Hofstenia miamia (assembly GCA_900660155.1). Classification (NCBI taxonomy): domain Eukaryota; kingdom Metazoa; phylum Xenacoelomorpha; order Acoela; family Hofsteniidae; genus Hofstenia; species Hofstenia miamia. Next base: position 251,701 of record CABFPE010000095.1, read on the forward strand.
CACAACATAAAATGTTTTTAAAATTAGCAAGATGTCCAATAAAACACATTTAGAGAGTTTTATCAAATACGTTGATTTTTGATGAAAATTTATATAATTATCTAATCCGAACAAACAATTGCGAAAAGATTGATATTTCGTTAGTGGTGTATTTTAAATAGCAATTGCAGATGAAAATATAATGAATTGAAGAATAGAAATAAATTAGTGAAAAAAGAGTTAAATCACATCGACCACTAAAAATATTTTAAAACAAAACAAACGACAATAATCCGGGTGCGCAACTAGGTAAATTGCCAATTTAAAAACGCGTACTTTAATAACTTTATCATTGATCATTAATTTTGAAAAAGCATTGTAATCGATAAAAATATTCGATGTTGAAGTTTCCAGTAGTTAATCGTCATCTGAAAATAGAATTGAAAAATCAGAGTATGCCGGGAAGTCATTAACAAAAAATTTAAGAAATCAAGATCAGACCTTAAAGCTCTCTAATAGACACTGGTAATTATGACAACTATGTCACATGAATTTGAAGATATTTATAGCTAATTTGAATATACATGTAAAAGCTCAAAAAAATCACCCCCAAAATTTTAAATACTTAGCAAATACTCTGCATTAAGGTGAATACTGGATTGCAATTGCAGTTGATTCCAGTAAGTTCTACTCTGGGGTTTTGGAGTTAAACCATATTTTGATTTGATTTTCTATTTAGGGAAATGATCCAAATTCAATACGTTAACAAGTGAAAATGCAACCGTAAACAACAATTCTAGCTTCAAATGTCTGCATACGCTTACTAAATTTATTTGCATAGATATATTTGAAGAAATGTGCAGAACCTAAATGTGTCAAACTTATTTTTAATAAAATTTGCAGAAAAAACACGCCTTTAACGTAAACTTCATCTTTATTTTGAGCGTAAGTTAACAATTTGGTTTACGGTCATGTTAACATAAAACACCATTTGTTAACGGTGTTGTTAACGTATTGAATTTGGATCACTTCCCTTATCAACAAGATTAAACTACAGATAAAACTACATGTAGCTATAAAAGGCGGTCTAAGTCATTTTCAAAATTTCATTAATATGTTGATGACAGCAACTGATCATGTAGCAGTAATGAATGTTACATAATATGGCAGAAGTTGTTACATATTAGAAAGGTGCATAATTATCTTGAAACATACAAAAAGTATACTTAACAAAAACGCAATCGAACAAATTTTATTTATGTTCAAATGACCACTATGACAAATTTGTTTTCACTATTTTGATTCAAATTGCCATGAAAATTTTATAATTCAATTTTTGAATTTTTGTTAAGTTATCGGGAAATATCTCATTGTGATAATTTCAAATCTGTTTCAAAAATGTATGTTTTTTTCCAATCGAAATTAAGCAAATATGTGCTAACTTGACTGTGTAGCAATGCAATTGAGACAGATAGATAACTCAAAATATTCAAAATTCTCTTTGAGTTGCATTTACTTTTTTAAATTATTCATTGTAAATTTGGCAAGATTCTAATAGGACAATTTTTTTCTATCAATTATTCATTCCAATTCAAGAGTGATTTTTATCGCTTGTATCATCCCAGTATTCTCTGGCAAGCATCTTAGTTGTACAGATCATTTCAATTCAGAACATGCTAAGAATATATATATATATATATATATATATATATA
>CABFPE010000095.1:269191-284408 GCA_900660155.1 Hofstenia miamia
ATGAATATTCACTCTACCTAATAGAGTGTTTCGCACTAGATTTCGACAATGATTTCGACATTTTAGCATTCTGGAGAAATGCACCCTATGCAAAACTGAAGCAAATTGCTCGATCCCATTTGAGCATCCAAGGCTCCGAAACAATTCCCGAGGCCACGTTCAGCTCTGCAGGCCTAACAGTCACAGATAGACGCAGTTCCCTCGATCCCGCACGTTAATGAACTTTTGGTTCTGCGAAATTGAAATAAAGTATCTTAATCCTTTTATTGTATTATGCAATTTATTTTTGTTAAATTTACTTTTAAATTCATTATTTTCTTAATAACTGTAGTTTTCAGTACCGGGACCGACTTCGGGACCGGGAATAAAGTTATCGGGACCGATACCAGAGACCGAGACTAAAAATTTGAAGTCCCGCAAGCTCTATTTGCAAGTAAGCAGGATCACACCCAGGATTTTTTATTAGTGGTGGGTTCAGGTTCCTGTTGCCTATACAAAAATATAACTAATTTTTTTATTATTGGAATAGATTACGCATGATAACATGTAAAGTATACGTACAATCCTTTCTAATTCCAAAAAGAAATATAAAATTTTTTTTGATCTCATTAAATATTATAACAGCATAATGTCGTAGGGAACAGAACGTTAGCAATTAATAAATTTCTGTGTTTTGATTTCATAAGTGAATACTGGGTTCAGAGATACATTATATGCACCGTTTTGGATCTCCATTTAAATATGCTCCTGTACGTATACACTTCTTAGTTAAATTTAACAGGGAGTCTAGATTAGTACAATTCAAAGTTAATTATTGAATCAATGATGTTCTTACAAGAATTGGGGCGCATATAATATAATACGTAAATTTCAAGTTTGGTGAAGTGCAGTAAACGTCAGTTTTAATGATTTCTTGAAAATGTATAATTAAATAAATGTAAAATTAATAATCGCAAAGCGAATATGTATATATATATATATATATATATTGGCACTCGGAAATTTCTCCGTAGGGAATTACCCCGCTGGAAAAATCTCCGTGAGAATATTCCCTGTAAGAATGTTACCCGTAGTTATTCTAGAAATGGAGCATAATTAAGGTTAACGTTAGGACTAGGGGGATATTCTCACGGGTAAATTACCGGAAATCATATATACATGTATATATATATTGAAATTATTTTAACAGTATTTCCAATTTCTAGCAAAATAATTGAGGTATTTTTAAGTCCTTTTTAGGTTTGGATTTAGAAAATTAGGATTTGTGACTTTGGGTTAGGCCTTAAAGACAGTACTTGGTTCAAATGATGAAAGCGTTTTGTTAAAAATGTAAGCAACAGAACAAAATAATGATTCACACACAACGGAATCTGATTAAGAGTTAACCAAAAATTTAATCGTTAAAATCAATTAATCGATTAATTCATCCTTAAATTTTGTAGCCCATATAAAATATGAATTTATGTGTAGAAAAGCAACATCTTAATGAACAAAGATATTTTAGCTATTTTCTACTTCATCATTGTTTCAACAACTTGACTATAAACATAAACATATCAGAATCTATATATTTCGCTATTTTCTAGCATGGTCGCTTAATCTTTACAAAACTAAATGTAATATTTTTATTATTTACAAAGTCAATGAAAAATGTTTCAAAATAATCATTTTTATTCAATCCTGCTAATAGAAACGTAATGATTAACGTGTCCTTAATGTAAATATTATAATTGAAAAACTGTGTAGGTAACAAAAATAAATTAGAAATTAATATCTGTTTTTATGTAATTTTTCTAACGCTTAATGTGATATTCTATTCCATAGGTCACGATTAGCTCTTTCTTTCACAGATTATTATGCTTAGGGATACAAACAACTTGATAAATTTCGTTTAAACACGCTCCTGCAAACATATGTAAGTCTCTAGGCACACAGTGAGGCAAATATGTTAATGTTTTGTGGATTTTTAATTTCTCATCCTAAACATATAATGGATTGATGCTCATTAAATTTAAAAAAACAAGAAAAGATAGATTTATTTATGATTTATACGTGTAAAATATTTTCTGAGTTAATAATTATCAAGTAGTTTGCAATTAACGATAATTGAGCTTTGATTTAAATAATTCTATTAATTATTATTTAAATCAGAAACGAAGGATTTTTAAAAAACAATAATGAATGTTAACGTCTGTCGCCTACTAAAGAGTAGTTTGACACATAATATAGATCTTAGTGTTAAAAAATATAAAATCTAGAAATTGAAATAAAATAATGGATTCAATTGTTTATGCTAGTAAGAACAAGAAATATCAAAATTGTTAGCATATTTATTGGATCTGTAAATACTTAGCCTAATTGAGAGTTCTTTTATGATTNTATATATATGTTGAATATTAATTAAAGGCTAAGGTAAAAATGTTTTCATATATTTTGGTATAAATTGAAAATGGATTACCTTTCTGATCTTTTTGTCCTCAAGCTCTAATTATTTATCTCATTAGAGCTATAAATCTTCCTTATGTGAAGCATGAATGCTATTATAGTAACATAACATTAAATGAGGTATGTATTTATTTTTAAACCTAAGATATTTTCTAAATTTGGTACATTGACCTTGAAAATACAATTTCCCTACTTTTGTGATTTTGGATTTTATAAAAGCAGATAATAATGGTACCTTAAAAATTCGTTTTATTATAACCAATAATCATTACTTACAAATGTCTACAAAATTCACTTGAAACTTGAGAAAGTTTATTGAAAAAGTTATATTCATAAGGACTTTGTAAAAGAAATTCACATTCTTAAAGATTCTTCAACATGGAATACAATGCAATGCTGACAGAATAACAATAAATAAGGGAATAGTTCTTCATAAAGAGCTATATGTTCAAATGGTAGTGGATGAAAACTAACATTACTATATAAAATTAGTTAACTTTTAATAAATTAGCGATTGATAAATAATTTACTGTTAGTTCAATCAAAACTAGCATTCATGACAAATTCAGTTGAAAGGAAGAATGGAATAGGCGTTTCCCTTTCAAATTTGTACAGATAACCAGCTACCAAAACACACGAGCATTTCAACAGTACTTGGTTCAAATGATGAAATGGTTTTGTTAAAAATGTAAGCAACAGAACAAAATAATGATTCACACACAACGGAATCTGATTAAGAGTTAACCAAAAATTTAATCGTTAAAATCAATTAATCGATTAATTCATCCTTAAATTTTGTAGCCCATATAAAATATGAATCTATGTGTAGAAAAGCAACATCTTAATGAACAAAGATATTTTAGTTGTTTCAACAACTTGACTAAAAACATATCAGAATCTATATATTTCGCTATTTTCTAGCATGGTCGCTTAATCTTTACAAAACTAAATGTAATATTTTTATTATTTACAAAGTCAATCAAAAATGTTTCAAAGTAATCATTTTTATTCAATCTTGCTAATAGAAACGTAATGATTAACTTGTCCTTAATGTAAATATTATAATTGAAAAACTGTGTAAGTAACAAAAATAAAATTAGAAATTAATATCTGTTTTTATGTAATTTTTCTAACGCTTAATGTGATATTCTATTCCATAGGTCACGATTAGCTCTTTCACTTATAGATTATTATGCTTAGGGATACAAACAACTTGATAAATTTCCTCGGTTGGAGGTCAAAGTCCCTTTAAACACGCTCCTGCAAACATATGTAAGTCTCTAGGCACACAGTGAGGCAAATATGTTAATGTTTTGTGGATTTTGAATTTCTCATCCTAAACATATAATGGATTGATGCTCAATAAATTTAAAAAAACAAGAAAAGATAGATTTATTCATGATTTATACGTGTAAAATATTTTCTGAGTTAATAATTATCAAGTAGTTTGCAATTAACGATAATTGAGCTTTGATTTAAATAATTCTATTAATTATTATTTAAATCAGAAACGAAGGATTTTTAAAAACAATAATGACTGTTAACGTCTGTCGCCTACTAAAGAGTAGTTTGACACATAATATAGATCTTAGTGTTAAAAAATATAAAATCTAGAAATTGAAATAAAATAATGGATTCAATTGTTTATGCTAGTAAGAACAAGAAATATCAAAATTGTTAGCATATTTATTGGATCTGTAAATACTTAGCCTAATTGAGAGTTCTTTTATGATTTGCAAGCATAACTGATTTGAAAATAGAGTTTATTCGGAAGACAGTTTATTCAATAATATTTAAGAATCAATCAAATTAGCATTGCCATCACCAGGAAATGTAAAATAGAAATTTTCGCTATACTGTACACTTAGACAGAATGATGTTAACTGAAGAAAACCGTTTTGGGCAAAGAAAAATAATAAACAAAATATATTCCACACAAAATTGACATTAGACTTTTGTATGCTACAAACTTAATAATCAACAATTTGGTTTAATTATGACTCCCTCTACAGTCNATTAAAGTACTAAGCAATGTAGTATATAACTATTCCGTACAATAATTTCACTGAAACAATTACATCTGATTGATCAATAAAAATATAACTACATTTTGGGAATAAAGAGTTTCAAATTTCGGCCAATGAAACAAATGCATGCAGACAAATTCACGAGATGTAACGAAACAATGGTTCTCTTAAATTAACAATAAGGAAATTTAGTAAATAAATTTGTTGCAATTTTTTTTAAAAATTTCACTGTATGTGCACTTTTTAGTGCATTTTAGATTAAATTTTTGTGATGATTACGAATGGCTACAATATTTGTTAAATATATTAAAACATTTCATGGCAAATTTCAAATATTGATTATTTGCTCCTTCTTTACCCATATTAGTGGATCTATTATTGTATTATCTTATTTTATTTAATTATGAAGCAATTTATTTTATTAAAATTATATTCTATGCGAAAATTGAGATAGTATTGGGAAGATACTTATACAACACTAATCCATATAAAATCCTGCAACAAACTTTTTACAGATTTTCCTGCATAACGAAATTCAAAGTTTGATGCATTCACTTACCATGCTGACCACTACTAGAACTCTGCATGCCAAGTATTACGTTAGTCTTCTATCTTGTAATCTATTACAAAACCAAGTAGCCAACACGTAAAATCATTTAATTCTCAAAACGATTCCCGCAACATCTGGTTAAATACATGCGTGCAAAACAAAAACAAACATTAACAAATATTTAACATATCGCTACACAGGACATAGTATAACACCAAGCAATTCAGGAAAACATATGCCCAAATAATATCGACAATTATTTAAGTTATAATCTCTTCCTTGTAAGTCAGTAACGAGTTGCTTTGAAATACGACGATGAACCTTGATTTTTGCCCCGTACTTAGGACCCAACAATTTTTAAAGGGAGTAAAAAATTAAGATGCTAAGCACGCAGCGTAAATTCTTTTCTTCATTACTGAAGAACTGTGACGAATTAAGAGGCCACTCAATCGACCTCAAAGGGTTGGATCCGTACAAAATAGTAAATGGTGTCAACTTTCAATCAAGATGAATGCCAATAGGATTTGATGTTATTCTAAGTGTAATTTCAACTTCCTCAAGCCCACAGACTTACCTGTGACTGCAAAAACATTGAGTACTTTAAGAAACTTGATATTACTTATTTTCCAAAAATGTATTATTTGGACATATGCTTCCCTGGATTGCTTGTTATGCAATGTTTTATTAGTGGCCAGCATCAAACGTTGAATGACTTTGAATTTTGTTATGCGGGAAATGTTGTGTGGATGAATTTTGTATAAATCTTTTCCTAATGCTATCTCAGTTTTCGTATACATTAATATTTTAATAAAAAAAATTTTTCATAAAAAAATAAAACATAACATAATAAAATAATTGGTCAATTCACTAAAAAGTGTAAAGAAGGTCAAATAATCAATATCTTAAAATTTGTTATGAAATCTTTTAATAAATTTAAAAAATATTGTTAGATTAATTTTTTTTGCTGAAAATGGAAAATCAAAGTAATATGCTATATTTAAACAAGGCTCACTTTGGGCTCTTTATATGTCAAATTCAGTGCTCAAACTCCACTTGGCTTAGCTCGGCTTGATAAATGTTAGTTTCCTTGACAAGTCTAAACTAGGATGTAAGTTTCTCAAGAAATAATATTATCATTGAAAAGCAAGCATTCCCAAATACCCAAATTGCACCAAAATGATTCAATTACATTTTTTCATTAAACGATGTGGCTCGGTACGAATCTTTGTTCAAAAAATCAATTTTAACAGGAGCAATATTTACAAATTTTTAGTAAAAACAATGCTGAAACAATGTAGTGAATGAAGAATGAGTAAAAATGTAATTGATAGATAAAATATTTTCACATAACATTAAATCCTTGTATTTCTGATAAATGAAGTACCTTATTCTTTACCTTTGGGGATTATATATGATCATGAGCCCAGGCAGGGCATTGGAAAAATTCACAACCACGTCATTTTACCCTGGCCTCATGAGGTCTAGGGCAGAGTTGCAAACAGGTTGAAAAAATTGACCAGATCCATATAAAATTGTTAACATTGTAACACGACCTTACCAATATAAAATTGACATTCTCACCCAACTCGATCATGCTTGAAATATAAGATGTAAGCAAGTCTTCTCCAAAATAAATTTTTGATTGATCACAACTCACAGTTGAATGTCAATATTATTGAAATTTTACTCAATTTTACATTTTTTGCAACAATAAGTATGAACCATAATTTGTATCTGAAGTGACCCGATCCGAACCGACCTGCCCCAATCATAATTTTAACATATGTGACCCAACCCCACTAGTTTATAACAAATTTACAACTCTGATCTAAAGTGCCTCGTTCGCTCAAAAGAAAGACTTTGATTCAAGCAGAAATGCTTAGAAAGTATCACTGTTTCGTTGCTAGGCTATTAATTAGGGTGCGTAGAATTTGGTGGTTAAAATTTTTTTCCTTTGTCAAAAACATGTCCATTCTTACAGAAATTTTGTATTCGTGCCGTGCTCGTGCATTAAAATACGAATCAAATATATTTGTTATTTTGATTTTCTAAATCGACAAATTTGCATGTTAAAATCATCGAAAGTATTGTTTCTTGTACAATGTGTTAAATTATTGAAACATTTCATTAAGAGTAATATAGTCTAAGATGCTTTTTACATTCAACGAAAAATTTATAGATTTTCGTGCCGCACGTGGCTAATGCGTGAAATTTTTTTAAATTTTGTGTCGTATCGTGCTCCACTGCGTCTCTTCGTGTCGTGATCGTGCCGAAGATCAAGGCACGGTTCCAATACTGCGTAGGTAGGGCCCATAAATTAAGCATATACCCGCCCCTACTCAAATTACTTCTCTCTGCGGCCTTTGCACCAATTTCAAACCGCTTGCTATTATCACACAACCAGCGTGCCAAAGATATTAAATATTTCAACACACATGATGCTACATGACGTTAAAGTAGCTGACCTATGACAGGGGAAAAGTCAGAAAATATATTTTTGATTTCATAGAATTAGAAAAAAACTGGCTTAAACTGACTATTTAAATCTTTAAAGACTTTCAAAAATTAGACAAACAAAAATTTCGGAAGCAACTTTATAAAAACTTTTATTATCTTTTATACAATTAGTGCATAGTAAATTATTTGTTTCCATTTGTGCTTAATTCACAATCAATTCAGTGTTAAAAAAGCAATATCCATGAAAGCTGAAAATTTCACAATACATTGAAAAACAAATGAAACGGATAAGAACTTCTCTAATCATTTCAAAAATTAATACTAGTGTTCATCTGTTTTCGAAATTATCAATTTGTGTTTTGTTGACAATTATTATGAAACACAAAATCCATGAATCATTTATCAGAAGAAAAATGGTAATTAAAGATTTATGTGTCACATTCTAGTAATAACGTCTTTAATCCATGATTCTAGATTCTGAAATATTAATTGGTGAACTGCAGCTGTAAATATTTGACGTGAACTAAAGCTTAGCAATCTTACAGTAAGCTTTATAACAAAAGCTTTTGAAAAACTCCATTTAATATTATATGTAAGCAAAGTTTGTTCGTTTGTGATAATATTTCAAAGAATTTAATTTTTATGGTTCAGAAGGCTACACTAATTATATCTGCTACTAAGATTAGAATTTTAAAGATCTAAATTTTAATAAGCATTAAGTTATATGATTGCAGTAGAAACAAATTTCACTTTAAGTTGATTCACCATAATTGAGTTTTCTTTTTGCTCAATATGCTACATATATCCCCTCCCTCAAACGTTAGCCTCTCATCTTTGCATGAGCCCGCTATTTTGTATATTGCAGGGAAAAATTTGATATAAAAATTTCATATAAATATTAAAATTTTTAGCCGCAGACCACTACAATTTAAATTTCAAAATAGTCACCGAATATTTTTATAATTTTCTTCAATCTTTTCTTTAAAGTAGGCTATTTTTAAAAGCATACTGGAAGAGAAAATAGTAAATTCGAAACGAATGTTTAGTAGGCCTATAGAAAACTTGTAACCCCATTTCGTTGGTAAACATTTATATTATAGACAGAAAGACAATGAAAGAGTATCACAAGATTGTTAAATCCACCAAGCCTGGTAGAGCTTACCGGAACTGTTGATCGTGCTAAAGTTTTTACTACATGGAAACAACGTGTGAATATATTTTTTAATGCCACCGGATTAAATGAAAGTGGCATCCGCCAGTCGGGGAGGCGTGATACGCTACTCAAAATTCTGGGCGATTCATCAGCTCTCGAGATCTATAATTCATTCAGGTTAACCGGAAGTGAGGATAGTTTCAATAAAATAATTAAGAAGATGGAAAATTATTTTAAGCCAACCGGATCTCACTCGATGCCACTTCATCGATTTTTCACACGACATCAGGCAGAATCCGAGACCGTGGATGATTTTTATACGTATTTGATGGCTTTGACTGTGAAAGCAGCCTTGCAAGTAAGAAGAGAGAAGAGCTCCTTTCAACCTCAATAAAATGTAAGTTTCGTTCTAATTCTCACGAGTTTAAGAAAAGTGCATGCCTAGCTGCTAACCAGAATTGTCGCAAGTGTTACAAAAAAGGAGATTTTGCACGCTGTTTTAACCAAACTCTTGCTAACTTAACGATTGAAAATGAATCTATAGAAACGTTCTTGATGATGGCAGCAGAAAGCGAAACCAAATGATTTAAGACTGATAAACTAAGTACTCCCGTGGGAAATGTGATAGGGTGTGTCAACTCAATGTCCTCGTAGAAAACATTTTGAGAAACATTACGCAAGCAAAATAAAGCTAGCAAAATGTAAAAATTGCTAATGAGGAAATTGTTAATCCAGTAGGAAAGTGGTCCACGTATGTAACTTGCCAAAATTTGGACATTTCGAGTTGTTGAAAAATTTACCCGACGAATTGTTGATTGGCACGGATTTTCTTAATTCATTTAGAAAAGTAGTGTTCAAAATTTAGAGCTACTAGTCCTGAAGGTAGACATTTTGCATCAACAAGTACATCAAAGACAAACAGCACGGCCCTCGTCTTAAAAGAAAAATGTTTTGGTGAATTTGCCGATGTGTTCAACCAACTTTTGTCAAAAGCAAAATTAAAGCTAAATGAGTATCTTCCTAGAGTGATTACTCTAAAAAAAGGTTCGCGTGCAAAATGCCAACGAGTTCGTCCGATCATTAATCTAATTGATAGAAGTTTTGCAAATGGAAAAATTGAAGAGCTGTAAAGAGAAGAGCCATCTCAGGCTCCTTACAGACACAATGTTCATGTAGTGCGGAACAAAAAAATAAGCCTCGTATGGTAATAGATTATAGAATGTTAAATAAAGATACTGTTTTTTACGCACATCCCATACCGAACATTGAAGACGAAATACGAAAACTTGGGGACTGCAAGATATTTGCGAAAATAGATTTTCTTCAGTTTTAGCATCAGGTTCCTCTTGATCGCGAAGACAGAGTGAAAGCAGCGTCTGCGGCTAGTGGCCAGTTATGGGAACCGACAAGGTTGACATTTGGTGGACGACGCGTTGATTGGCGCGATTTCAATGGAAGAACTAGACATCAGGCTTAGAAAACTTCTCAGTCGTATCAGAAAAAAAGATAAATGAGAATTTTTTGTTGAAAAAGTTACATTTCTCTGTCACGTTATTAAAAGAAATAGCATTTTGCCAAATCCAGATCGAGTCACTCCACTTATCGACTTTACTCAGCCGAAAACAACTGAAGCTTTGAGCCGCTTTTGGGGATGTGCAAGTGGTATAGGGAATACACTGTTTACTTTTACAACAAGTCATTGCAACGGCATGAAAGAAACTGGCACATATCCGATAAGGAGGCCTTTGCAGTTGTCAGTGCAATAGAGAAGCTCAGAAAGTTCTTATTTGGCCGAAAGATTAAACTGTGTATAGATAATCACGCATGTGCGTTGCGGTTTTCAAACGCAAAAGTGAGTCAACGATTGAGAAGATGACAGATGATGTTGTCTGACTATAATTTTGAAGTTTAACTGGTGAAAGGAAAAGATGACAGATGATGTTGTCTGACTATAATTTTGAAGTTTAACTGGTGAAAGAAAAAGACAACATAATAGCCGATGCCATTTCAAGACAAAGTTGCAATGTAGCTGTGGAGCCAGATAACGCGAACTACTGGAAGAAACATCTACTACAATACGTGCACGGAGTTCACCTGGGACGAGATGCCATGTAAGCTGAACTGAAGCATCAAAAGATTTGTTGGCCTCGAAAGTACATGGATGTGATAAAATTTTTATCAGAGGGCAGAACTTGTGCGAGGGTTAGGCCACAGTGGGGAAAACCACCTCAGTCAGCTATACCTGTTGGGCTGCAACCAATGGAAGTTATTGCCTGTGATCTTGTATTCCCTCTTACGCAAGCTAAGGATGAAGCAAAATTCATGATGACATTTATCGATACTTTTACCAGATACGCGAAAATTTACCCAGTCAGCAGAAATAACGAAGGAAGTTGCCGTCGCGAAACTAGATGATATGCATTGGGAACATTAATATCAGATCGGGGATTACAGTTTGATTCGGAGTTTTTTCGCAGGCATGCTCACGGTTAAGAATTGCGAAGAAAAGATCAACAGCCTACCACCCCAAGGAAATGGGGTTTGCGAAAGGTTCCATTGTACTCTTTGGGCAAAAATTGAAGCAATTCATACGGAACAGCAAACACAAGCGACGATTTGGTTGAAAAGCGCGAAAATAGCAGTGGCTGATTACAATAGTAGTGCACGTTCGGCTACAGGGTTTACACCGACAACAACCTTTTATATCGTGCTAACTGAACAAACTTGAAAGAAGCAAGGCGGAAATGCATAGAAGGGGAATAATTGAGGAAAATCTCAAGGAAAAAGATGGCAGCCTAGCATTGGAGATAGGTTCTTGATCAAATCTCCTTACAGGTATCACATATTCGGGGTCTTGAAAGAGGAAGAAGGCACTGTTGATGAAATGCTTAATCCGCAATTTCCTGTAATTAACAACGAAACTGTCTCAATACGGCGTCTGGCAAAGTTACCTTTAGAATGAGAGGTGGAAGCCCGTCAAGGGGTGGATGACGTTGAAGTTGCACAAGCAACACAGCAAACCAATGGAGATTTTTTGGCAGCATCAGGATGCTACCCAAAAAGACATAGAGTGACAGCGAATATCTATCAAGCTGGAAATCGAGGATGGGATGTGGTGTTATCGCGATAATTATTATATCCTGTTTACACGTGACATGAGACATGCATGTCTTGTGTTTTCAACGAGCGAATGTCACGTCTAAACACCCAAAACACGCGACACTCAACCACTCAAGTAGAGAATGTCGCGTGTTTTGGGTGTTTAGACGTGACATTCGCTCATTAAAAACACAAGACATGCATGTCTCGTGTCACGTGTAAACGGGGTATTACAATCACATTGTGTAGTACGCCTTGCAACAAGAGGCGTAAATATGTTGTTTTAAGTCATTAGTATTTGTGATTTAACAATATACAGTTGTTTTCTGTGTTTTATTGCAATCGTTAATAGCTATGTAGCAATGCTAGATCAATTCCGTCCCATTTACAAATTTTAAAAAATGTATGCAGTATGAATAAATATTATTGAAATACAATACTTCTCAATTGAGATGAATATGTTACTTTCTTAACGAAAACCGGCAAGTTTTCAATTTGGACTCGCATCAGAGAGCTGTTATAAGAACCGTACTGAGTTCTATCGTTCTTTCTAAAAATTCATGGTAATACAATAAGCATGGATGCATTGATAAAGAAAAATCTTTAATATTTCCGAAAACTATCAATAAAGATAAAGCGGTTCACACTAAATAATCTAACTGATCAATGTGAGCATCATAGTAACTTCTATATAGCTACATGTGAACCGCCCATCTTGTAAAATTAACTTGTTCCTGGAAAGTAAAGCTGCAAAAATTATTCTAATATTGTATGCTTCAAAAATAATTGCATGAGGAAAAAGAAATGTATAATAAAGATAGGACCATTTGCTGATCGAATTCATATTGAATCTTTGTTTTAGCAGAGATGATAAATACTTGAAAAAGTTGACAATAATCAAAGCAGTCCTCCCTTGCGGATTTCAAAACTGATTTTTTTGCCTTAGTAATAAAGTATTTCATGAAAAATTTTGAAAAGAACTAAATGGGTAATATGCAATTTATAACGATCAATTTTGGGTGTGGGGATCAAAATTGAAGTGTCCCATCAGAAATTTCTAGATAAGCTTCTGTAGAACCCCAACTGAACAAGTTATGCAACTCATTTAGAGGACTATGTTATTATGTTTCATAATTCCCTTAATGGTTAAATAAATATTATTTTGAATAGCACTTTTTTTTAATTGTATATACAGTACAATATGTAAAGGTACCCGTATTGTGCGTCAATATATTCCAAAATGCGTTATTTGCACATCATATAGTAGTAATTAGGCTAAGATTCTCCAACCCGAATCAAACTTGTTTGCTGGAATTTGATTTCAAAATTTGGTGATTCATTTGTGTTTAGAAACAATTAGAAAGTTTGTGATAAAAGCAATAAATTTGAAATGTAATTGTATTAATAATTGCAAAATATGCAATTCAATGACCTCGAGTGTTTCTGTTGATTAAGTTCTTGATGCCTGTACTGAAAAATGGACATCGCAATAACCTTTAATGGCAGAGGAAATCTCGCCACATAATTTATGAAAATGTTTTCTCTAACTTAGGTGCTATAATTTCGATTGAAGCTTCATTTATAGTTATAATAATAATTACAGAGTACTAAATTGGAGTTGTAAATAACCAATTAATTGAATAAAAGCAGCTTGATTGTAATAATTTTATTATATATAGCGTACAAATAAAAAAAATATCATTTACATGTATATGAATTTCCTCTGAAATATAACATTTCCTTTGAGTATCAACATTTAAATATTTTAGAAAAATTATTATTTTTTTCACTATTTTAGAATTGAATGTCCCAGTTCAACCTAGCTCATAGTCTTCCGGTTCTACAACTACGTTGCACATTATGAATGACCATTTGACTTTCACTCATAAACGTATATATGGGAGGGGGGGGATGAGGGTAAGTAACCGCCTCCCTAAGCACAAAGCAAAAGTGTTTACCTTTATTTTAATATTAACAGTTAATTAGAAATATGGATACTCAAAACAGATAGTTTGCTGAATAAGCATTAGACTTGTAAATAAGCACCAATCCTAACCCCACCACCATTAATCTGTAGCTGGGTGAACCGTAGAAAAAATTCGCACTCACATTTCCCCAGCTCAAATCTTCTGAAGTCCTACGCCTAGATGCTTTTACTCAATAAAATGTATTTATCAATTATTTATTTGTATAATTTTAGTCAAATCTCTTCTAGACACAAATCGCAACAACATATACGTTATTTTTCCAACACCCCTAGGTCGTCAAGTATTGGCAAGAGATGTAATGATCTCGTTAACAGGCAATAATCAAGTCATTCTTCCCTCCATCACTAGAAAGACGGACACGTTTAGTACAGAAACCCTCATCTTCATCCTTCTGATATGAAAGAATTTTCTAATAGTTTCATTAATCCGCAGTATTGATGAAATGAAAATTCTAAGAATCTAAAACATTACTAAAAAAAGATAGATTTTTTAAATAGTTGACAAAGGTTATTGTAATTAAATTTACAAGTCTAAATTTATTTTCAACTGTCATATAAAAATAATGAAGATAAAAATGCATGCTAAAGATTTCTAAAATATACAATTAGGAGCGAATCGGTTTCTTGAAACGAATATGAATTTTTATCACTTTCTACTATTTTTATAAGACAAAGCATTTATCTATATCTGCATTAAGCAAGCGTTACGAGTGGCATACGCAAGAGGGACATGGCAGAATGTCCCTTGTTAGGCTTTCAACATTGATTTTGACCATAGATGGACGCGGGTGTGATTTCTTATAACCGAATTGCTCCGCACCAGCAGTGAGTGGTCAAGCAAACGCACCCACATTTTTTTAGAAAAATTCACCCACTATTTTCTAAATGTTGCCTGTCACTTCAATTAATTAAGCCAAAAAATGTCAACCACCTAATTGACTTTATATTAATTTTGTTTAATTGAGTGGATGATGTCAAATATATTATATTATTATATATAGATTTTGTAGTATAATTAAGATTGTATTAGTTTAGTATTACACATACAACTGCACAATGCACCGCATCCGTGTGGGTAAAACCGCAACCCGCGCTGGTAAACCCGCACCCACGTCCATCCTTGATTTTCATAGATTAAATAAAAAAATGTAAAAAGTGAAAAAATATTAACTAACAAGAGGAACAATTTTTTCAATACTTGCCAATTCGACCTTCTTCTCGTCATTCAAGTTGATCACAACTGAGATGCTCATCATTTTGAAATCCTGTGTGCGACCTTGAGCGTAGCAAACGCAATGGAATATCTCTAATAAGAAACTTAAATACTAAATTTTTACATAATTTTTAAACTTCATTATTTAGGTGAGTGACATCCAACGTTATTTTAATCTTTTCAAATTTTAGTGCACTGTAATTTAGGAGACTTGAACTGTAGCATGTACACCTATATACACACACTCACACACACGCATATATATATATATATATATATATATATA
>CABFPE010000095.1:284508-304074 GCA_900660155.1 Hofstenia miamia
TATATATATATATATATATATATATATATATGTGCTAATAGTCAGTTCAACAAAGAATTGATATAAAATAAATTGCATTTAATTTAATTCATATATGCTGACAAAAAGGAAAGTTCCAGTTATTAATAATTTTTAATTATAATTCATATTAATTTTAAAACTAATGCAGATATTGAGTAATTCTATCGTGAAATAACATCTTTAATGCTGTTCAAAAATATACATATTTCAGAAATTCAAATCCTTGGATCTCAAAAGACCCTATAAGCGACTAGTATAATTTTGGCCAAAAATTTTGATTTCAATTTCTGAGAAAATATTAATCAGTTTTAAGGCCTATACATATTATTTCTAAACATTTTCAGGGACAACTCAAGTTTTTCAGAAAAATCACATGTAATACTTGTATTTATTGTTTGTTTTTTGTATGTTTGTGCATAAAATTTAAATTTTTAATGAACATTTGCAAAGTATTTTATAACTATTATATCAAAAAATGCTTCCATATACCATTATAAATTTATAAAAGATGTGCTAACTTGTTTTTTTGATTGAAGAAATCATCCTTGGAATTTTGTGTTTTTATATTTTCTTCAAACCTTAAGCAAAATATATAAAAATTGATTAAAAAAAATTCATTTTTATTCCTAAACGTGTGTTCTGGATCATAGGTGTAAACGAAATTAAAAAATTTCATTTTTATAAAAGCACATTTTTTAAACAATTACACATATAGGGTCTCTGGAAACTCAAGTTCTAATTTTAATTTCAATAATTTTATATTACTTACTGTTGTGTTAATATATAGTGCAAACACAATACATGTATGTAATCTCAGGAATGGCCATACTATTTATAGTGTTATTTGCCTAAAAGCGTAAGATTAAGTTAATCTTTTCACATCATTGGAAACTACATTTAGTCACATTTTATAAAAAACCATTCAGTATAAATGAGCAAAATAAATTTTTAATGATGCTTCCTGTACTCATGAAATTTGAAAAATCAAAAATGAAACTTTGGAGGTTTCTAAAATTGTTTTAAAATTAATTATAAAACAAAAAAAGATTTGAAATTTGAAATATAAGGAGAAAGATTCGCTTAAAAGTAGTGTTTCCCATAATCAAATGTAATTGGTTAATAACATTTGGAGAATATATTTTCTATCGATTTCATTAATTCAACCATCGTCGCGAAATGACGTCGCCTCATGATTCGCTTCCCCTTTACTTTATGCTAGAGGTATCTGTGAACTTCATTGGCTTCATTGGCGCAATATTTGTCATTCTTGTATACACATGGCATACCAAAAAATTAGGAGCTAAATACATCATGTTGGTCTCAATCAGCGGTGTTGATTTAGTCGCAAGTGCTTTTTACTTTACAATGCGTTTCATCATCCTGTATTTCCCCTGTCATTCCTTGGTGTATATCATTAGCATTGGTGCCGACTTTGCAATATCTACGTCTTACGTCTTGCTTGTTTGCTTAATAACTTCGGGAAGGTTTTTTTCAGTGGTAATTTTTTTATTTTCTTTAACATGCCATATAATATATAATTAAATTTTGCCTCAGGCAATTGATTTGTTTGTCTGGTATAGGACTACAGTACAATTTTCATCGGTTCTATATGTGATTAACAAAGATTTCTTCAATGGGTATTATAATAGACGTTATCACATTAAACGTACTATATTTAAAAAGTGAACGATCAGAAAGTGTTTGGTATGATTTTATTTATTACATTAAAGTTATTACTTTACGCACTATCACAATAGCAAATTCTATTGCACTCAAAGGATAAACAGTCAATTTATAAAGGGCAAGTATATGTATACAAGTTAGAATTGTTTATGATGCATAACAAATTTCAATTTAAAATGTCGCTGATATCAACGTCTTGACTGCAAATGTTTACATATAATAATTTTGATGTTATATTTTGGCAAAATATTCATTCAAGATTAATGCTTCTGCTAAAATTAGTTTGTAACAAGTATAACATGACTTTTATAGTTTAACAAGCAAATCGTCTAAAGCACTACTTATTATATTGATTTAGCATCCAAATATGATGCCGAAATGTGTTTAATGAATGTTAATGTTTGCATGCATGATATAATGTCATTCCTTGATTTATAACATTAACACAATATCGACAAATTTTAAATTAAATTATATCAGATAATGGTTTCAAGAATATTATTTTAATATAATTGACAACTCAAAAATGGATGGAATCTCCGTAAAAACCAAATGTAAAGAATTGAAAGTTTAATATAAATCAATATATTTAGCGAAAACTGTGCCAATCAAATGAAAATATTGAATTTTTCTGAAAATTATAATGACTATTTTTTGCGTTTATTTTATATGGCAAGGGTAGCCATTGTGTTATAGTCTTTTGTCGGTGTCGAGATGGCCTAATTAAGCAGATCATGGCGTCGCCTAATAGAGATGAGGATAAGATATTATTTTGAGAAAACGGTTGAATCAGATTATTTAACAATATCTAATTTATCAAATTCCTATCTATCATAGCCACTAAGTGAAACCTTCCAATCAATTTCAATTCATTGCAATTAATTGATGTCAAATTATCAATTTTAATCAGAAAATATTAATTTATTTACTTATTTAACAAGTAATTGCGATTACATGTATTGCCAACTTGTAGTTAACGAATCAATTAATTTATATATCATTTCAAGATAGTGGGAGCGGAGCAAGCGAAATCGAGATGATGAAGAGGGGGGGGGGGAATGGAAACAGGGAGCAGAGAGCGATTTCTTAAATACATTACAAATGTAGCTATTTAAAAACTATAGCAGTTTATATGTTTTATGTTAATTGTAGATCGAATGTGAGCTTTGTGCGAGTTATAGGTGGAAAAGTGCAGTGGAAAGTCTTTTGTTGACTCGACCCGGCCTGCAGATTCGGCTACAAGATCTCAATAAATGTGTCTAAGTATGGTGATAAAATTGTTGAAGGTACCCTTGCTGCTCATATTTGAATTTTACAGTTTTTTAGAAATACATTTCTTAAATGTCAGGTTGACGAAGCACCTTGACCCGATTTGATCCAGCCCAAGCCGATCCGAAGTACCCTGTGAATTGTGCGCTGGAGGAAAATCTTATTGGGAGTAGATCAAATAGTTGTGCTCGCAAGAATCAATGCTACCCCATAATAGGGTTTGAGTGCCAACGAAGCCCTGGTTGCAAAGTCAATTATATTTAGCGAAGTATCAAGCGTGCAACCAAAATATGATTTTCTTCACATGTAGAACTGTGATCAAAACGGCTTCGAATAAACGGGTCTATAATAATGTTCATGTCTAAAAAATAGACCCTAAATTTCTGGTTAAAAAAGAGTGCTAAAAATCTTTATTAGGGCATAAACGTAGACTTAACTGCTTCATCTTGATATAAAATGCAGCATGCACATCAATAAAATCAACATATTTCAATTTCGTACATATATATACATTATATCTTTGCTATGCTCAAAGTTGATGAAATCTTCTAACATACGTATCCAATATTATATGAATTCTGAAATATAATTCAAAACTCTACAATTGTATTTAACTACATGAAATTGAAAACCGAGGGCCTTGCTTATTGTAGTTAGTTTCTGTCTATATATTAAATGGAGGAAGCATTTATACTCATTTTCTTGAAGCACAATCATATTCATGTGTGTGAAAATGTTGTTCGCCAAAAAACTTTGATGCTAAGCATACGTTGTAAAGATTAAACCTACATAGAAGCAGAGAATTCTTGCTGAAAAACATCATTTTTAAGTAACCTCTTTCTCAATATAATGATTTATGACAATCAATAAAAATGTTCACTGTAAAATACATCCTAAATATACCGGCAGTTGTTTTGACATTACGATTAATAGTCTCCGTATGTTAATTTTTTAAAATAATTTTATTACTTATTGAATTGAAAAGGAATTTGAACATAATTTCAACATGAAGTGTTTGATTTCATTGTACACATTATTGATGATTTTCTAATATTTTCACTAATTATTATTGCATATATAATTTTCTAACGTAATTAGCAAGTGGTGTTCGGCGGCTGTAATCTAGTACTTTGAATTCTTTTTCCACAACTTCCTGTTGAAATTCAAAAATCAGATTAAAAATTCTCTTTGCACTTCACCAATCAGTATTTCGAAATGCTATGCGAAACCATTGTACTAGTCGTCAGCTAGATCATATCTTTCACTTAGTTCTTGTGATGTTTTTGTCTTGAGCTTGGTAATTTCCACTAGTGCTCGGCGGTCTACGAAAAAACAGCAACCGTGACTTCCACTCAAAACCAAAACCGAACCGAGAAAAAATAATTTTAACCAAGGTTCTCGGTTTTTCAGCAGAAGCAGTAGTCTATAATTTATTTCCAAGAAACAATGCAGTCGTCTTGGTGCCAACCGCAAAATGCTTGTCAAGTTGAAACGTAATTTTGCTTACATTTGCTAACAACTTAATTCAATGTTCTGAAAATATATTTAAAAGGTAGTTCTTTCTTGAATACCGTTTTATTAATACGGATAGTAGTTAGTTAAAACTGTGGTTTGATGTGTAAGAAAATCGAAACTGATCTCATTTTTGAGTTAACTGTACATAAATTGAAGAACTTCTAAAAATTCAAAACATTGTAGCCAGGTTATTTTTATACCTGGCCTGCTACTCTTTTTCTAACTAACGCTCTGTTTCATGATTTAGAATCTGTTTAGATGATATAGAATCTACGATTGTTCATACTTTATTTTTGGATTTTAGCTCTACCTTCTATACAGTTTTGCCAAATAACCTTAATGCAATCATTAATCAAAATGTGTGTGAAAATGAAAAATGGTTTGGTAATTGGCTGCATTCTTATCTAAATCTAAGTGATTGGAAACAATGTGTTTTGTGTTTTTACTAGTGTTTTGCATTTTTAGATTTAACGCTGCCGATGCCCGCCCTGCTCCCATATATCTTCCAATGCCCGGTTCCCGGCCGTTGGAATTCTCCACGCAGGAACGGGGGCGGCCCGGTCCTCCCGCCATCTATTGAAAAAAATTTGAAATACTACGAAATTCAATCAAAATACACAAAAGTACTATATAATTCTGTCTTTTAGTGAGAAACTTCTTACGACTCCTATTAAATATATTAATTCTATCAAAGATCATGCATAGGGCTTAGTGTTTTGCACTTCTGTCATTTTATTACAGAAATTTACAACAAAATTTAAACATTTTTGCGGCAAAAGCATAGATTTCGCTGTAAATTATTAAATTTCTTTTTAAAAGGCGAAAAAGCTTACGTCATTACAGCATATTATCTTATGATTATGCCAGACTTTATTTGAGCGGGCATAACATATGCCCGGTTATTTGAGCGCCCAATACCTGTCCGCCTGGTCAAAGTAAAAGGCCGGTACCCGCCCTCCCTTCTGCCCAGCGGGCACGGGTTGCCCAGTTTGCCCGCAAACCACTAGTTGTTACCTCTTATGGCAAATCAGCTAAGCATAAATAAACATTAGTGGGCATACCGCAAGGTGGTCCAAGCTCTCCAATTCTCTTTGTTAACTGCACGAACAACATAAAAGTTTCTAAATGATTGCAGTGGCAATGCTATAAAATATTGTAGCAATAAACCAACTGAAAATCGTATCTTTTAAGATTCTCTGATGACACAGCTTTAATATACGTAATCAAGCATAATAGTGCAAGAGAAGATTTTAAAGGCGCCCAAAATAATCTTAACTTCGCTTGTGATCAATACAATATGAATGATATGAATTTTTTGCTGAATAACAATAAATCAAAAGAATTGATTTTTGCGAATAATAACTTCAAAATGAAGCACTGCTACAGTATGGTAAATATACTCTCCTTTGAATAAATGGACACACCATTGAAACTTACATGCTGCGAATATCTGGGTGTCATCATTGATAACAAATTATCATTTGAGAAACATATAGGAAAAATTCTTAGGGAAGTATACTTCATTGCTAACTCACGTATGTTTGTTAGTAGATTTATAAATGAAAACACGCGTTGGTATATATTCAAAGCTTATATTCTTAGTGTTATCACATATGCTTCATCGGCATGGCTTGGACATCTTAATAATTCACAAAAACAAAAACTGCGTTTACCAGAAGAAGATATTATGTCCTCATAGTTTGTTTCAAAAACTGTAAATAACATCATATCCAATAATAAACATCCTCTTCACCGGATAATGTGCAGCAAAGAAAGTAATTCACATATGTCTCTCAGGCATCTTAGAAGCACTTTATATTGCAGGACGTCTAGAAAACAGAAAACGTTTACTGTGTTTGCACGTCAATATTTGACAACAAATACATTAACTGATTGCTTATAAAAACTGAATATTACCTATTGCCGCTTAGATTGCAACCTTTCCTTTTTATTATATTGATACGAGAAATAAAACTTTTATTATTATTATTATCAAACAAGAACTTCTAAGCCAATTTTAAAATGGATAACATATTTACGCAACATATAACACAAAAAACAAATATATACACCAATAAAAGCAGTAGTAAAATGGCAACAAGTCGTCTGATTGTATCACTATGCAAATCATCTAATGATATAATGCTTTGTAAATGTTTTGAAAATTGTACCAACTGAAAAGTTGATCAATGATCATCCTTTCTAGAAGTTGAAGAGGAAAAAGAAAACTTGCAATGGAAGAGCAGAATTCTGAAAAGGATTCTCTCTAATATGTATGTCAAAGAAAAAGCACAGAACACAGAGAAGCAAGTGAAATACCTTAGCTTTTGCAAGCACTGCCAAAATGTAAGAATACTAATATAATTTGGTATGCTCTTCAATCAAAAAACCTCATTTAAATATGTACTCTAAGCAACTTGCAATGCCAAAGATCAACTTAGTACTCAAAAGGTTTGTTATTATTATAATCACTAATACAAAAATGTTTACGGAACAATACCTTCGGCATATTATTAATAGGGTTTTAATTTATTTAATTTTGATCTTATATAATTTAAAATTTTTAATCAAATTTAGCATTCCAACTTCAGTAAAATTCAAAATTTATATTTAAATCTTAAATTTTGTTTGAAAAATGAATTTTTCTATCACTGATTTAAATATACTCTATAACAATTTTTTTAATGTTTTGCAATATAAATTTTGGGGTTGTTCTTTAGTTTGCCATTATTTGTGCTATTCTTGTTTTCATTGGCTTAGCTGCAATTTTAAAGTAAATTTATCTTGTTTGAAACAACTTCAATTCATAGTGACATTGCAAAGTTGTTATTTTTGAATTTAGACATAAAAAATTAATAAGGGAGGTAATACTATAAGAAGCTCAACTATTTAAACTCTATCAATATATTATGATTATAGTTGATGACAATTTTAGGAACTAGATTATTACAAAGCTTACAAAGAAGTAGATTTGCATGAACAATTTCGTAAGTATATGTCCATTTTTTATCTCAAGATAGTGTTGAAGCACTTAGCATTTTCTATTCGCATTAAAAAAACATAAGTATTTTTTAAGTCCGTGTTTATTTATTGTTAGAATACTTATTTAAATTCGGATCTGTTTCGGATTGAAAACTAGATTTTTTTTAAAATTCGGATCGGATCTTATAATGTTGGATCCGATTCCATCTCAGTTTTGGTCACTTTCTTGATCGCAACGGAGATCGACCCCGTCAGAAAATCCTGTGTATTCACCTGAAACATAGGATAGTAAGTCGAGGTTTTAGCAATAGAAAATAAAAAAAACTATATAGTGATGTATCAATTCCAAATTCAAAATTCAATAAGCTTAATGTGTCCTGTCATTCTGGTCAGGGTACTATCCGGTCAAACTTTTCCTTAAATGAATTATTTCTTTGAACTACAATAACTCTCATTTTTATGGAAATTTGTCACAATTTATCACATTAATATATATGAAGGTATTCATCTTCAAAGCATTCCATTGATTAAAGTTTAGAGGAATGACAAAAACATCTCATGCTCGAGAGGCTTCAAATATATGTAAAACAGAGATCTTTATTGAAGTATCACTTATAATTTCACAAAAGCGGTATTTTAAAAGTTTATGAATACATTGAACATATTTACAACTTATTATTCAATTGCTCTTCTTAATTTTTGTAATGTGTTGTGTTTTGTTTTTGAATCTTTTAATTCTAATATAATTTTAGTTTTAAAAATTCAAGGCATAACAATGAATA
This sequence comes from Hofstenia miamia, assembly GCA_900660155.1. Lineage (NCBI taxonomy): Eukaryota > Metazoa > Xenacoelomorpha > Acoela > Hofsteniidae > Hofstenia > Hofstenia miamia. Next base: position 292,761 of record CABFPE010000095.1, read on the forward strand.
TGCTTTATGCATTTACGTGAGCAAATTTGAAACCATTTGTTTAATTTAATTGAATGTACTTTTCTATATAATACATATTTAAAAAATCAGACTATTTGGCTATTATTTATCATAAAAATTTCTAGTTTTTAATCAAGTCTATTTAAAGGTGTGCATTTAATTTAACCTTTTCAGCATTGTGTAAAGAAATATTTTAGAATTGTCTATTTGCTATTTGCACTATCCCGATTGCCTGATCATTATCCAATTAGCTATTAACTTTAGAAAATTTATAAATTTATTAGTCCCGTTATATGCAATTGGTAAATTGTTTGCATGAGGCTTTAGTCACTTGATCCCAGCATAATGGAACTGATTGAAGTGTTCTGCCTTTCAAATTGTGAAAATGCATGTTGGAAATCCGGCATAATATAATTCTTGCCATTAACAATAATTTGTAATGAACAAAAGCAACATCATTTTATTAACCTCTTCTGTTACCAGCACCATGACATCTTAGTTTCATGATGTAAAAATATAAAAAATTTTGTTTATTAAATATGAACATGTACTGAAATTTTTCGATGTTAATTTTTACTAGTCACTATATAAGGATAACATCAGATCAAGTTAAAAACACATTTATTAAAGCAATTCTGTTGTCTCCGCCCGAAGAAGCAATACCATCTATACAGCAGTAAATACAAAAATACGCAAAAAGATTAATTACTAGAATTTAACAAAATTTGATTATTATATATTTACACACGGAAATGTCTATTAGATTACGAAGGCTATATAAATGTTAAATTTAATTTTAATTAGACAAAATACTACGGTTATAATTTAGCTTAAAACACAAAAATTTCTCTCGCTTGCTATTGATATTCTGACTAATTATGTAAAAGGAAGGCTTTATCTATTAGATAGACACATATTACATTTGAAAGTTTACATACAACTAGATATATACACACTAAATCTAGAGTGTATTTGAGCCCTCAAACATGTTAAACACACTGTCAAAGCGATAACAAACATCAACTTGTTATGTTTTGACAGTTAGGTGAGCTTTTAGTAGTTTTTACTCAACTGCTTTGATTTCTTCTTGTCTGATTGAAGTCTTAAGTGACTCATTTAAGCACTTCATCTACAAAGTTTTCTCAGCCAGTTTAGTATATCAAGAATTTCACGATCATATTCACACTCAGGTTTTAGATTAACCTTGAGCTAGTATCATAAATTTATTTCTGATTTGAGTAGTCGGATACATTGTGATATTTTCAACCTATTAAATGTTGATCCTGATACAAATACGAAGCAATATTTTCTTTGAAATACAAATGGGAGCATGTTGCAAGAATTTCTTGACATCTACAAAATGGAATAAATTTTAATGCCAGCTTCACAAGCGCAAATGAGACTAATATAATGTAGTTATGCTTAGATTTGTGTTACATATTTATGTGTAGGACTATACATCCAAAAATATTTGAAACAAATAGGCGTAGATCCCAAGCTTCCGAAAAATTATTGACTTAGGCTAGGTAGCGACAGTAGATAATTTTCAGAGAAATGATATTTGTATTATCCAGCTTGATTCATTCATTAATAATATTTTTAGGCTAAATGCTAGGATAAAAATTGGAAAAAATTGTACAAAACATTTTTTACTACAACCTACCAAAAAATCTCTCTAGATCCTTCGTTAAGTGAAATCTTTTTTGCGATCGTTATTTAATATTCTATACCGCGTAAAATTTAATCAAAACCAAAATTTATGGTGCATTTTAGTGGAAGTTTAAGTGATTTCAAGAATTCCAAATTGACCTTTATTCAAAGGAGACATTGTTCTACTTTGCATTTTGAAGTGACCTTATCACTAGGCAGTTTCCAAGAAATATTTGGTGAAAGAAATTAAACATATATAATGCCAGTGACGATAAATAATCATCAAGTTGTTGTACAAGGTTGGTCCAATGACGAAAATTGGGGAAAATCTCACGAAAGTATCCTCATTTGTATATAGATGTGCAAATAGTGCTATTTATAAGAGGAATCCAAATATATGGCCTTATGCTGTATGCTAATAAAATAATTTAGCTGTTTGGAATAAGCATTTGCCCAAAATTGCTCCAATCTAATCAAATTATAATGTAATTCTAGTCATTTTATTGGTGTTACTCTACGTCTTGGATTTATTTAAAGCGAATGGTGACTAACATCAGTAATTTTTTTATCAATCACTATAAGCTTCGCTGACATTTCTGCTCTCAGTACCTGAACCCAACGCGAGTTTATTCGGGTAACCGATGTCATTCTCTAATCAGGATGCAACTTTTGCCCCACTGCTTGGAGTGTATTAAATTCAATTCAGATCACAAAATTTTGTTCAGTTGTTTAATTCACCAAGCAATTTATTGAATGAGAGCTTTGTTACTGGAACAGGCATAATCAAGACAAACGGATTATTTCTGTTGATATTGACGCTTTAAGAAAAGCTGTTCAGTTCAAAGCGTCATGCAAGAAGTCCAAAAACTATACTATGATATAAATAATAGAAGATTTTCGAAGAAAATTGTTTGCAATCAACAGCTATATTTAATAATTAATAATAAAATGACAATTATAAATTGATTTTTACCTCATATTGACCGGAAGCAATAAGTAATTTATCTCATTTCCTGTCATAATATATTTAAAAGGCAAAAAATGTCAACATAAATTATTTGTAATTGGCACTGTTGTGAACTCGTCGCAGCTGGGTTATTATTTTACCTTAACAGAAAGCATCATGCGACACTTTTGTGGGAAATCCTTAATAATACGAATATTAAATTTGTTTTGAATTATGAAACTTTGATTTAATAATAGATTTAGAATTGAATTTTGTTTGATTTGATATAATAGAGCAGAAAAATACTCGTCGAAAATTTTGAATTTTGTATTTTGTGATTTTAGTATATATATAACAGTTAAGAATACTTGGCCAAAATTTAGGTGAATTTGATATTTTTAAAAACTCTTCACATTTCACACCAAAATTATGTAGATATTAAAAACATATTTTTTAATAATAAAATTAGATTTTGCATTACATTTCCATATAGAATATGAAAAGCTTTAGAAATTTTGTAGAAGTTTTTCTTACTAGATAATTGACTTGAAAAGCATAGAGTTTGCTCTTAAATTCTTGGATTTACAAACACCTTTACTTGCAGTTTATTACTTTATATTCTAAAAGTGCAGCATTTCCACTGTGTTTGATGTTTTCCAATAGTACAGAAAAGTTTCCTAACTAAGAGTCCTGCAAACAATAGCTCGCATTGCACTTTACACTAAAAGTTAATTCTATTTGGCTTTTTTCAATTTTTAACTCATGGCAGTGTCTGTCTTACAGAAATTTACATTCAGTAAATTCCCATTTTTGTGTAGCTGTTTGTTTTGGGAACGTAGTGCACATATTTGAATAAGGATTTCATATGTGAAAAATTGCAGCATGAAATTCGATTATCCGGACATTAAAAATGAAGGAAATTTTCAAAATTTATAGTTGAACACGTGTGCGTTAAAGGGTCGGATGACGAGGAGGGCGTCGAAAAAGTTTTTCCAGTTCCATCGAGGAAACCTATTTCAGACGAGGAGGCATACAAATGCATCGCCAAGGTCCTTCTTTAGAAAATAATTATAACTAACAACAGTATTTATGTATATATACTGTTTAACTTTCCCCACTATGGAAATTTTACGTTTTCTTTTCATTTGCGATTATCCGGATTTTTTTGGTTATCCGGATTATTTTTGAGCCGTTTAGTTTTACGTGTCCGAATAATCAATGATACACTGTATTTGATTCAACAACTTAGAGATTTCAATAGCAATCAAAAAGTACTCATTTTATATTTTCTTTCAAATGTTTATCTTAAAATAGCATTATCTTATGTAATTATATTTGCGCAATGACATAAACGTAACATTATTTGTTGGTCACTCACAAATTACTGAAAACCGGTGATCTAACAATAACTCGTGAGTTTGATAAAATTTATTGACAATTTCATTACGACTTAAAACTGATTGTCTAGGGGTCTTTAACAGAAATGTAAATAAGTTTTTCTAGGAAGGTCTAACAAGTAGACCACTAGGCTTTTTCACATTGGTATGTTCGCAGTTTGTTTAGTTTTTTTGTTAATATCTGTTTGGCGTTGGGCAAGTACAACGATGAAGATCAATAGTTTTTACTAAAATGAATTTGTTTTGCCGAAACTTTATAAATTGGAAGAGAGTCATGCATATCGACCTCACATTGTTGGGGAAGGAAGACTTAGCTTCTGGTTCTTAGGTAAATCGAAGCTTACTATATACAGTGCGAATCTTATATATGTTGAATAGTTTGTGGTATGTCTATACAGTATATGACAATATAGTAGTCAATTCTATCAGATCAGTTTTGCAAATTTAGTGACATTCTTTCACAGAAAACACATACTAACACATAAGTCTATTAGATTAGCTAATTTTTTCATCTAAAAATTAATACATTTATGGTTAAATTAATCTATTTAATCTATTAAATAAATTTGAAATTTCATTTGAAATACACAAATTAAATTTGCTCAAAAGGGAAGTGTGGTTTACCTGACCAAATTTTGACTGTCAGACAACCCTAGTCTGAAGCTTCACTAAGAAATTAACTTTGATTAATTATCAGATATAGTGCTAATTAAAGATTTAATAAATGGGAAGAAAAAAAGTTACTGAAATTTATAAAAAGTGATCCTGTTTAAAAAATGAAATGTTTGAATGTGCATTGTGCAATGTACATGAAAAGTGAAGAAAATGGATTTTCGTGCAAATGAACATACATTTTAATATTGAAATATGGATTTTGAACTTTTAAAATATCCAAAAAAATTTATATCATTTAAAACTTCTCAATTAAACAATAAAACGTTTAGAAGACGTTTTGAAGACTAGAAGACGTTTAGAAGACGTACCTTAAGATGTCTTACAACGCGTTATGCCACTATATGACGAATATAATACGTTTTATTGTTTATTGGGTTAGGTTACAATTTTTGTGGCAATTCATTTTATTTTTTCAAGTTTCAAAATTTACAGGGCTATACTTCTAAACTAATAAAGGGATCTAAATTTGAGCACTGTATTTTTATGTTATAATGTGGCCAAATTTAAATTTTCAACAAATATAATCCAATCCCCCACACCGTACTATAATTTTATCAAGGAGCTGGATCCGCAATCGAATTTAACAATGCGTGCTGAGGCCCCCTTTTTAGTATACCCTAGTAACCGATTTGTTTAAGAAATTAAAACGAAGCAGCTTGATATTTTCATAAGTTGAAAATATTTTGTCAAGGTATTTCGCATTTTATTGCTTACAAATTCCTTGTTTATATTCGAAGTGCTTATCGAAAAATATTCTCATTTTTGAAATGAAACTATTCTTGCAGAAAAATTTTTTGGCCTATCAGTTATTTTACATTTAAAAACTGTTTACCATTAACACATTTATAACTTCAAGTTCAATTTCATTTTGATTGTTGTTTACATAAATATAATAATAAACAATTTTGCCAGCAAATACTTTTGAAATAAATATAACCAGAAATCCTGAAATATAAAAGTTTGATGTATACGCAATGTAAACATTTAGAATAAATAGACTCAGATTCATTGTTGATATTGGAAATTCTTTATTGGATTCACACCAATCAAACAAAATTTGAACGCTTGATTAGTAACAAAAAGCCTTATAAAATAATTTTCGTTTACATTGGTTCTTGGATAAAGTTGACATTTGGCTTTAGAGATGGGTGGCAATGCCCAAGATGTCTGAAACCTATCACATAGAAATTCCTCAATAATTTTATTTAATATTCCAACTAATAATATAATTGGCTGGCTTACTGCTTGATGAGCTGTCCACTTGTAAATATATATAAGGAAGTCTACGGTTAGACTAAATTAAGATTGAATAGATGTCGTTAGTATTTATTGAAATTTAGAAAACACCATCCTTGTCTATGACGCAGTTTGAATCCTTTTATTCAAGGAATTCCCATTGGATTTTTAATGATTTTTAAATTATTCTCAGACAGCTTTTCAACAGCAATTTCGTGTCATTCCGCTCTACAATTAAAGATTATTTAACAATTTTTATGAATAAGAAACATTGCTACACGATCACATTATATATTAGATTATTCGTTTAATAATACTCTGCTAAATATTCAATAAAATATATAATTTACGCTTATGAATGTATCAAAGCAAGGACTTTCATTAAATTGTACTTCCAATCTGTGAGATTTAATGCGAGCTAAGCCCATTTAGGAATATAATATCACAAGTAGAAAAATCTTTAAATAGAACAAAGTGCGATATCAATTCTGTGTTTTCTAAAATGTAGGGCTGAAGAAAATAAACGGTACCAGCTTAAAACAATGGAATATTTAAGCTAAGGTCTTCTTGCTTTACTGTGACTACCTGAATTCTCTGAAATGAAATAAGTGTGATGTAACTCTAATATATTCACAACAATTTATATGTAATGCCTCTTCATCTAATGAGGCAGCAATTAGATGAAAAACGTACAAGTTAACCACATTTATCTGCATAGCAAAGTTTGATTAAATTTATATGTTTTACTATTGTGGAATATTAAATTATACTCTGTATAGTTTAATTTATATGAAGTACAGAAATGTTATAGCTAGTAAGATTTATTTCAATATACTAACGTTCCCTATATGCACACTGAGATGAACTTATTATCCATTTAGTAATTATTATTTGCAATCAGCTTATAGCTTACAAATACATAAAAATAAGAAATACATGAAGTCTATGTGAAAAAATGTGGAGATGCTTTGCATATGCATCTATTCAAAACTTGCAAGTATCTAAGATGATACATTTCTCTCCAGCCTTTAAAAGTAAATGCAATGTGTTCAATAACTAACACCTACATTACAATATTTGTTAGCAAAATATAGGCTGTTTCTAGAAATGGAAAGCTTAATCAAAGTTAGCTCATATTATTGAAAAATTGAGTCTTGGATTGGGTGGGAATTTCTCTCTTTCACACCTCTTTGGACAAGAGATCCCAGGCTTGAAAATGTTATTTTTAATTTTTTTATAGAAATTTATTGATATCATTTAATGTCGCTGTCATCTCTCTTACATTTCAGTTTCATTTTTCTTTTCAAATTTCGAACTAATTGTTTGAAGGATTTGCTTACAAGAATTAATGATCCATTGAAATGTAACTAGAATCTATATGTTCATGTAAATGCTACTTGGAACCCACCCTGTTTGACATATGGCTTTAATTTTGAATTCACTCGTGTTTCTTATCAATCTAGGTTTAAGCGCCCCCATCAGCTGAACAGAATTATATATACAATACGATCCACTATAAATTATGCTAGACTGCATCTTAGAAACTGTGAGTAGCTTCTTATTCGAAATCATGTTTCATGCAGATAGTGCCACAGTGCTGTCAGTATGTCAGACCTGTGTAAAATATTGCTGCACAACACAATAATCAAGTGCTAGTGTTTCACTAAAAACCATTTTGTCAATTTCTGATTGTTACAGTGCTTATAAATATTTTAGTGCTACGAGCTACCCAAAATTGATAGCATCATAGTTTCAAAGGCTGAGTTTATATATTTTGAGGAATACATTATTTTAGTTGTTCCAATCTACATTGCAAAAATTAAAAAACAGCTACATGTTTGCTTTAGATAAAAAATTATAATTGTTCCATGTGACAAATTCTATTCCCTGCAATGCCATTTTGAAATGCAAGGGGCCATATATTCTTGCACTAAATTGAAATGTTTTTAATACCTAGGTAAAAGCATTCTACAAAATTTAGAGCAAAAAGTTTTATTATCATATATTACTTGTAGATATAACTTGCAGAGCGGATCTTTTGCAAAGACCATCTATGATGTCTCTTGTAATAACATATATTCGTTCATCGCGACATCTATTCTTGTTGGATAGGTATAGAGAAAGGAAGACATTTGATAGTAAGCTGACTGGCTTCGTTGATTTTTTGAAATTGTGTAACAGTTAAATTACTTAGTAGTCAATATTCTTAGCAATTAGTTATTGAATAAGTAGAATTCGAAAAAAAATTGATGAATTTTCAACAGCAGTCACCATCAAAAAATACAATTTATTTTTCCTAATTTATGTTGGTTTAAATAATTTTGCATTTGCTGCTAAAAATTGTTGAAATTTTTTATGTTTCTACATTTTGCTTTGAGATATGAAATGTATTCATGAAAATTTAGACTTAAACTACATATGCAAACACTTAACATTTTATCTGAATTTATCTATTATTTATAAACTTTTTAAATGATTTCTTGTCTAGGGTTCACTATGATGGTCAAATATGGAAAATATAATGAAAATCTATATAAATGTATATTTTAATGACTAACGGAAGTTTCTTGTTTGGAAATGGTATAATTTATAGACATTCATAAGTTCCAGATTTACTTACAATAACAGTTAAAGTAGTTTTATTATAAATATAATTATTTCTTCAATCTTAAACTAAATTGAATAAATGATAACTGCGTGGTATTTATCAATTTATAAATTGCGGGTTGAATGACCGCGCATGTCACATTTCGAGAGATTATTGAAGCCGGTGTAATAGAGGTCGCTTTATTGCATGCTATAAATATAAATTCTGAATAATAAGTAGAACAATTATAAGAACTCTTGTGATTCCATAAAACAATATCTCATTTGAGGGAAATACTTTACTTTTATCAATCTAGAAATTCAGCGAGTGAAATTCTATTTAACTGCATTGAAAACTTGAAAGATCGCTTTGCTATTTTTCTTAATAGTATTTTCAAGAAACGATGATATGGGTATGCTGTATTTTTAGATTATGATTAAGAAGGAAGTTATTTTTTTATTTGGAAAAATAATCAGATGTTCAAAGATTTATAATATTTTATCAATTAAAAGATCATAGATGTTGAAAACACATTAAATTAGATTCATAGAATTCCAGATTTAAATAATTATTTCTAAGCTTTTAAGGTTGTATTTAAAATTTTTTTTTAATGTTACTACTTTTATAGTCTTTGACTTGAATTTATTGTGCCGGATTTCAATAAATTCCATTAGTTAATGCAATTTAGTACAGATGCACTTAAGTAATATATAACCTCTAATTGAATTGTATATTTATTATTATTGAGCTAACTTAGTCCTTTTTTTCTTGATTTTTTCATTTCATTAAAATTTCTCTTCAAAACTTCATAAGAGACCATTAAGAATACTTTTTTATAAAAAATTGCGAATAAAAATTTTAGTGACAATGCTATCTTCATCTTCTAATATATTCAAACTCTAAGAAATGCCTTGTATATCATAATGACTTTCAAAATTTCTAAAATCAAAATATGAAATTTATAATGAAGTTTTATACATGTTCTGGATACTATAAATTGTATGTACGCGGTCTCCGCTACTGTCTTGCAGAATCCAGCGGTTTTTGGTAGAAAGCAACAATTCGCTTTCCCAACATTCTTGCATACATTTTGAATAAGGTCTATTTTTTGTATCCAGCGCCATATAAAAAATGTAAAAGTTTGAATTAATTCTCGTATGTGTAAATTTTCATTTCAGTCTTTTACCGATACATTTCTATTTAGACAAATGACCTAACTGATGATTCTCTGTCTCATGAATGGCATAATCATTATGTATTTTATTCTTCTATTCTGGTGAGACCTGACAATATCTAGTGATTTATGGAAACGTGGAACTAATTTATTTCTAAAAAATTGTTCATGCAGGTTAGAAATAGTTCGGCAATATGCCAGGCGGAAATAAATCAAGACATCTGGTCTGTTATGTGAGACAAATTATACAGTTTCTTCCTAATCTTGTCTGAGGTGTCTGGTCGATTGGTAATTTGAATCTTCAAATCTTGCCTAGAAGAATTATTTATGAGCAATTTTGGCCAATATACTGGCGTATATATCACTCTTCTCAATGCAATTTAGCTCAGTTATGGGTGCGCAGGATTTCTTTCAAAATATTTACAAGCATTCAAAATCATTATTTAAAAACGAATTTCCAAAATGTAGACTAAACTGATTTTAAATTACAGTTTGTTTTAACAGATTTATTTCGCTTAGTAGACACAAATAACTTAATGTTTATAATTTTAAATTCTTTGTTAACATTTTATGTATTTCGTTTCTTTTAGTAATGCATAACTAGAATTTAATTTTGGTGCAAAAAATAGGGTTTATATTTCTATAGGGGCAGCACAAGTATGGCCCTAAAAACTAATATCATTGACGTTAGTAAGGCGCTAAACAATATATTTCTTTAAAATTCTCTGTGTGTGGTATAGATTCATTTAGCATATTTCAAATGCACAAATTTTTTATCGATGGGGAAACCAGGAGCGCATTCTTACTAAAAAATTTATACATTTTAAAATATTACACTCTGAAAAAATGCAGTGTTGTACGAAAAAACAACAATATATTCTCCACTAATACTAACAGGAAATTTTCCTGAGTGCACAAGATTTTCAAAGTGGTCTTATTATACCACTGTTATTAGTGCTGGATCCGGTCAGGTTAAAGCCGGTTAATCTGCAAAAGCCTGTTAATCAAGTTAAAATCCGGTTAAATTATTCTATTTTTAATTTTCAAAATTTATTGATTACATTGTTTGGAGTATTACAAAACAATAGAAGTGTGCAAGGATTTCCAGTTGTCATTCTAGTCCTCATCTACATTTTGCCATTTAGATTATGAAATTGCAATAATGCATGCACTATTTAATGATCGACTCCAACATTTTTTAATTCGCTTTGCTGTGGTTAAACTATAAAAGGCTTCCAAATATTAAGCTTTTATTGAATAAAATCGTAGCATGATAGTTATTGCAACATTATAGTAAATCAACATAAGCATTAAGTCACAATGCAAAGCCTTTATACATACAACATCCAGTACTTGTCGGTTTACCATATGACAACTGGTAAACCTAGCTAATTAAAATCTATTAGTAATTGTTCATATCATTCTTCCTATCTTTTTTTCTTTCAATACTGCAGATGATAGGATCCTGTGGTTAGCAACTATATTTCAATTAGATAAAATCATTCATAAAGTTCTATATTTCATATTCTTTTCCATTTTGTATAACTACATGCATTTCCTTTATTATATTTTGATAGATTTTGCGTTCATTTTCATTAATGTTTGCTTTAAAAAATTTCATGTCTAAAATCACGAAAGATATATATATA
>CABFPE010000095.1:324767-336309 GCA_900660155.1 Hofstenia miamia
TATATATATATTGCTGAACTATGCACTTTTTTGACACACTTGCGTTGACTGCGATTTATTCAGAACTCATTTTGAAAATGCAGGTTCCATTCAAGCTAATTAAAGCTCACCATTACGCCGTTGTTGATTATTCCAGTTTGAATCTTTTATTTTCGCTACATCAAGACCAAAATCATTTTTTTAACGGAAAATGCATGGATTGAAACGTAGGACCCTTAAAGTGAAGTAGTACCAGAAATAGTTGCTTTAATTTTTTAACGGACCAAGCAATTTGGGGGTAGGACCCTTAAAGTGAAGTAGTACCAGAAATAGCTGCTTTGAATTCCTAAAAAATTCTCTCAGCGTGACCTAATTCTTCAATCACTACATCTGAAATATTCCTATACGCGATATTCCTATAAACATATTTCGAAAATGCATGGATTGAAACGTAGAAATACCATTTCAAAAAAAATTACCATATTTGATTAATTCATAAATCTGATGTGCCTATGCACAGAGTTGACAGTACATAACAAAATAAAAAATGGCAGAAACGTTTATATCTTGCATGTCTTGATTTGATATATTTGGTAACACAAGGACTTAACATTAGGGCAACCTATAAGTGTATGATAATAACTCTTAGCAGTTATGGAGCTTTTCAATCTTTAATGGTTTTTTCTAAAAACTCCATTTTGCATTGTCTATAAGAAAGTCAGTGCATTAATCATATCAGTGTACTAAAAACGCTCAATTACTTTGGTTACAATCATTTCTGAGTATTAGTTATAAGTATTATTGCTTAATGTTTAGTATTTGAACACTAAAATATCAATTGCCATAATCTATTATTCATTGAAAAAAATTTAACACATTCAAAAGTTTACCCTAAATTTGGATGCATTCATTACTATAGAGTTAAGGCTTGATGTAAGTTTTAACTAAGCATTTCTACTCGAAAACAGCAGCCACTTTTAAAACGTTTGAACGAAACTGATGCATTCCTTAACTGTATGCAACTTTGAAAGTTATTATCATGTCCTTGTTTTGAAAGATAACACGAAATTGTCAAAAAAAGTTCAAAGCATTATGTGAAAAGTTAATTTCAATTTTATGAAACTGTTGACAACGTTTTACATTTCATGTTTAAAAACTTGAAGGCCAGTGCGAAATCTGCGTAACTTCAAATCTAAAAAAACAATTTCAGCTTTACATCAAAATTACAAGTAAGTTTGCGAAATATTGTTTTAATCGTGAATTATTTTTAACGATTTATTCAATAGCTTATTGCACATAAAAACTCATTAGCTAATGTCTTCCTAAACTTAGAACAATGTCACATCCATGTTGTATAATTATGTAATCATCGGTAAAGACAATTTTTCTTCCCTACTTTATACATTATATTATAATTCTAAGCCTAGTTTAAGTAAGCATGTTTTTTAAAATCGTTTATTAATATTATTATGGAATTTATATATATTCATTATTTTCACTATAATATAATTAATTAATAATATAATAAAATATAATGCAATGCAATGCAAAAATAACACCATGCAATTATATTAGAAACATATATAGCTATGCATGTTTGTAATTATTATATACTAAGAATATAATTATTTAATTTATAATTGCCCAATTTCAGTACTATGAGATATGGACTTTTATCACACGTGTGTTTTCAAAAAATTTTTAGATTATCTTTTGTTTAAAATCTAACAATATTGTTTAATAAAATCAAAATATGGTCATCACAACCCAGTGCACCGCACTGCATGGCTATTAGCTTAGGGTAGGATTTTTAATGTCATATTTTTAATGTTGTAATTTTTTAATGTTTTGTTTATTAATGTCGTAATTTTTTAAAGTTGTCATTTATAATTTGTTATTGTTACAAATGACTCTTCCTAAACCTAACTCAAAACCTTTTTTCTTCATTATTTTATAAACCTAAATCGTAAACCCAAGTCTCAAAATGAAGTTTCGTAAACCTAAACCCTAACCTAAAACCTTAATGTTTTATTATTTTATAAGCCCTAAACCCTAAACCAAATCCCTAACAAAAGTTAAATATATTTAATAAATTAAATTTACGACATTAAAAAATTACGACTTAGCTTAGCAGGTTCAAGGTTGACTTAAATTCTTATATAATAATGATAACAATCCAATTTTGGGGCAGCAAACACACACACACACACATATATATATATATATGAGTAATTTAAGATGTACTGCTGAACATGGCCGGGTACTTTAAAATGTCAATCTTAGATTAATATAGGAAGCTTAAAATTTTGAATTTCTCCTCTAATACAATCAAAACTTCTCGTCGCCTTTGAGTCTATCGAGATGCAGTTGTATATACGATTTGTATAAAAGGCTTAACTTATATTCCGCATCATTAGAGAAATTTATATCTTAATATCATACAAACTTCTTGTAAAATCCATTTAATAACTTAGACCTGTCTTAAAGATTTCATGAAATATAATTTTTCAATTTTTATCGTCATTGATAAATGGGGAACAGCTAGTTGGTGCATTAATGTCAAATTGAATGCTCCAAACGTTTTAATTTCCGAATTCAGCAAAATTGCTATTAGGATTTTTATCAATATTCAATTAGTTGAAATGGATGGATTCTCAAAATTTGTTCAAATTAATTAAGATAATTTTGAAAGCAAAGTCTGAGTTTGTTAATCATCACACTAGTGTTACTAGATACAAAAACAATTCAAATTCTGATTTTAATGAAAAAGTTATTACACGTCAAATACGAATTGATGGCATTCCTGAAAATGGTGGTCTACTGAAGGAACGCGAGGCTGTTCATGAAGTGTTCGCATATCTTTCTGAAAACCCCTCCATTGCTGATATGAAAAGATTGGGAAAATATAACAAAAACAGAACAAGACCACGTACTTTGTTAATAACACTAAGCAACCCATGGGAGGTCCGAACTTTATTAGCTAAAGCCAGGCTTCTTAGAGATTTCCGAAAATACCCCATTTTCCTCTCACGAGGTCTGAATGAAACTAAGATTAAAATTCACAATTCTATTCTTGCTAAACGACGAGAACTAATCAACAATAATGTTGAGCCAAGACGATTGAAAATACGATCTCTCAAGTTTTTTATGGATGAAGAACTAGTGGATTTTCCTAAACCGAACCCACAGGATATCTGACTAAGAAATTCTACAAATGCAAAAGCACCTAGTGTGTTATTGACAAATGCACGTAGCCTCAAAAAATGTAATGCAGTATTACTATTGCAAACAGACCTAATCTCAAATGATATTGATATATGCATTGTCACGGAAACTTGGTATGATGAGTCAATCTCAGAAAACTTTTCTAATATTCCTGGTTATAATTGTATACGAAAAGATAGATGCGGATTAAATTCCATTAAAAGTGCTGGTGGAGGAGTATGCTTTTATATTAAAAATGACATACAATACAACAAACTCAATTGTCCTGATTCTGAAAAATTCGAGATTCAGTGGGTTCAAATAAACTTCAGGTCAAAATGTTTCTATTTTTGTGGTGTATATCTTCCCCCACAACTACCAGCAGAAATTGTTGGCTCTGCACTTGTTCATATAGCAGACACTTTCAATAAACTAACAGCTGGTCATAAGCTTACTGTAGCTATTTGTGCAGGAGATTTTAATAACTACTCATTAGAAGATATGCTTATGAATAGCTCCCTAGAACAACTAAATAATAGAAGAACTAGGCAAAATTCGCTTTTGGACTTGGTTTTTTGTTCACATCCACTCTACTATAATAAACCAAATAATATAAAGCTTTCCTATCCAACTGATCATGATGGGGTCTTGTGCATACCAATTTCAAAAGCAAAGAACGAAAGTACATTAGTGTCATTCAGGGATATGCGGGAACCAAATAAATTTCGTTTGCACCAGCTTCTTTCAAATGTAAACTTTAGTGTAATATACACAAATGAAATTGATACTGCGGTTGAACGTTTTAATCATTTGGTATTAGAATGTCTGAACACAGCCTGTCCCATCAAAAGAGCGAAAATAAAAAAATGATCCCCCTTACATGCCGCCACTTCTAAAACATCTCCTCAGTAAAAAAAGTAAATACCAACAATGGAAGCAATCAAGTAAGTCCCATGAGCTAGAACATCAGATAAAGAAAGTACTCATGGAAAATGTTAGAAGTAATTCAATAAAGAAGGGAACAAAGAAATGGTGGGCTGAAGTGAATTATTACAAAGGCCAATGTAGGCAAGACGTTCTACCCAAGGACTTCAATCCTGATGTTATAAATAAATTTTTTTGTGAGATTTCTACAACTGATGAAATTTTTCTCTACAATCGCCCAACTATGTTTACTGCAAATGATTTTACCCTGCACCGGGTCTACCATGCACTTAGCCATCTAAGAAAAACAGCTTGTGGGTGTGATGGTATCCCTTCGTCTATAATAAAAGAAAATGCACATATACTTGCAGAGCCAGTTCAATACTTATTAAATTTGAGCTTACAACAAGGGAAAGTTCCTCAAATCTGGAAGTGTGTAAATGTCGTTTCCATACCGAAAACGCCTACACCACAAATAAATAATCTCCGTCCTGTGTCAATTACACCCATTCTGGCAAGAACTCTTGAACGTCTTGTTGTGAAGTTTCATCTTAATATGGCTTATTATAAACACTTGGATCCTAATCAACATGGATTTCGTACTTTTGGTTCTACAGTTGGCTTAATAAAAAAAATACAAATTTATTACATATAAAAAAGAATGAAGGATTCGAATATGCCCGCATCTTATCAATAGATTTGTCAAAAGCCTTTGATCGTGTTCAACATTCACTTATTATTGATAAATTGGATTCATATCCAGAAGTCAACAAAGGTGTAGTTTCCTGGTGTGCTGAGTTCCTGACAAGCTGACAGCAACGGGTAATTATTAATAGAAAGGCGTCACAATGGCGATCCACAAATCTTGGAGTTCCACAAGGCACTGTCCAAGGTCCTATATATTTTAATATTNAAATTTATTACATATAAAAAAGAATGAAGGATTCGAATATGCCCGCATCTTATCAATAGATTTGTCAAAAGCCTTTGATCGTGTTCAACATTCGCTTATTATTGAAAAATTGGATTCATATCCAGAAGTCAACAAAGGTGTAGTTTCCTGGTGTGCTGACTTCCTGACAAGTAGACAGCAACGGGTAATTATTAATAGAAAGGTGTCATAATGGCGATCCACAAATCTTGGAGTTCCACAAGGCACTGTCCAAGGTCCTATATATTTTAATATTTCAACAAATGACTTAAAAATTCCAAGAACATATGTTTCACAGAAACTACCTGAAGAAGTATGCGGATGACAACTACAGTATTTGTTTTTGAAAAAATGGAGAAGATGATGCATATGAAATTTCGATGCTTATATCAAAATGGTACGGAGATCACAATTTCCTCATAAATGCTACTAAATCAAAAGAGCTTATAATCCCTCTTCGAAGAAATTGTCACATACAACCCAGAATACTCAGAATTTCTTATTAGTAAATGAAATGAAAATACTTGGAATTACAATATCCAGCCACCTTTGTTTTCAATGTCATGTGCTGAATTTAACGAAAAAGATTAACCAGCACATTTACTTGCTCCTAAAGCTTAAACGTTTGGGATACTCAACTGCTGAGCTGGAACTGTTGTATTCTAGNTATATATATATATATATATATATATAGTCCATTCTGCATTTATGCTCTCATTAGGTAGACTTAAATATGTACATTCTAATTATTTGCAGTGTCACATGCAAAACTCATTGACTATACAGCAGAACAGAATGATTTAATCATGAGGTAATTTAATAATAAATAGATTTACAAAGCATTGCATCCGGCTTTATTGCATAGTATCATGTTTTGCTCATGGGCATGAAAAACACTAAATCTCAATTTCCGGGAGCTTTATAATTTATTCATTTAGTAATACTGATCTTATATACACACAAATTTCAATTAATAATATTGATTTGGATATTAGTCATATTAAACGCATGCAATTTACTTCAGTTTTCCTTCAAATGATAAAATGATTAATTTTTAATTACTATTATTATTATAAAATGAATTTTTTAAATTAATTCCAAATTCTTATGTATTTGCCTTTTGATTTTCAGTATAATAATGACTACGTAAAATAAGGGATGGGGAATAAGAGATTGACATGATGCAAAAATTTTGGACGCCGCGCAGCCCTGGGTTAGCCCTTTTAACTTAATATTAATTTACCCCATTTTATGATCTTTCTCAAAAATATTTCTAGATTTGTGACTTGCTAGACCAAAGTTGGGCATATTTGCAACTTATAATAAAAACTACATACTGAAATTGAAAGCAGTAATGATACTAATATAAATTTTCAAATTGCACATTTTATTTTTCAGCGCATTGTTCATAAATTACATAACAATACTCTCGTGATTAGTACATGATAGGAGCAAGGGTAGACGCGGGTACATATTATTTTTACAAAAGCTTTGCCCAACCCATACTGAGCCCTTACAGGGAAAAAAATCATATCCACACCGTATCGTGCGTTTACTTAGAATAAACTAGTTTTCAAGTAGAAGTATGCATATTATCATGCATTTCTGTGCGTGTTTTAGCATATATAGGCTTCTGAAGAAATTATATTTCATCTTATTTTTCATTCTACTTTTAATGCACTGTGTTCTACTGCACATGTTTATGTATGTTTAAACTTAAACTGCCAATGTCTTTTCAAAAGTCAAGATTTTTCCAAATTTTCAACCAATTTTATCCAAGTTTATATGAGATTTAGACACAACTATTAGTGACCTTGCTTGAACAAAATGTTCCGAAATTTTGTACAAAAATGCGTTGATGAGACTGAAGTACCCATGAAAAGATTTGTCCGTAAAATTTTTACTATTCCTAATATTCAGGTAATTAGGAAATCAAAAGAGTATGTTAGTAACAACTAACTTTAACTGTTTTTCTAAGTAGATAGAACCCACTGATGCGTGCCGTGGGCAGATTCCTGGCAGTTTAAAGTTAACACAANTATATATATATATTTATTAAATTATTTGTACATACGCGTCAATTGTATATTATAATATTGGATTTTTGTGAATTTTAAGTTATATACGTTTTCCATTTGAAATTCAACGACCTGAGCAACATTCTATGTCAATCAGTAAATTTAAGGTCGCATCCCAATTATAGAACGCTTCCCCATATCAATGCATTGATGACAACATAAAATCATAACCACAAATTAACTCTAAAATTTGAAGTCACATACCCAACAGATATTCACAACCACATCCGCAAAGTTTTACAAAACTGTACCTAACCCGCATCTACGCAGGTTTGGGCATACCCAACCCACTTTCATCCCTGATTAGAAGCTACACACTAAAGTTTATGGGGTTAGTGGAAAATCAATGCGCCGATTTCTCACGGGACGCGATTTTTTTCCCATTTCTATCCCGCCCCACGAATATTTTTTTTTCTGTCGTACTATCTAAATGTTGTTGCACTGCACCTAAGCTCTTATGATTCATTATTTGACTGCAAAGTCTGGTGGGCAGCATTTCCCACCAGAATGGAACTAATTATCAATGCATTGATTTTTCGGAGGCACTATATATTTAGTCTTTAGCATTTTTTCACCTTTAATTTAATTGAAGATTCATAAATGAACAAACGTATTGCAGAATGACAAGTTGAATGTGTATGCCATAGAATGTTTGTCATTATTTGTTGAAATTCTCATATCAGATTATGTTCATATTTAACTGTTGTTTAAAATCATTATTAGAATGATTGCAAGTGAATAAACTATTTTGTATTTATGACCTACTTTCAATTTAAGTTAGAAATTTCTCGAAGAAAAAATTTTATCTGATGTACATTAAGCACTACAGCTTAGAAATGGCTATCCACATAAACTAGTAAAGAAATTCATTGACAACGCATTAACTTCAAATATTATAGTGAATAACCAAGTACTGATCGGAAGCCAATATAATAGAAATTACCGTATTAAAGTAAAAAAAGAATTTTTAAAATCAAAGAATAGAAACATAAACAGAAAACTGAGAGGAACTAAGATCGTTTCAATGCTAACATCAAAGAAAAAAAAGATCATATCAACCAAATGATGGTATCCTCCTCCTCCATTGTATAGAAGTGCCAATGTCAAGAATGCTATCATTCCTACATTGGAGANAATTACCGTATTAAAGTAAAAAAAGAATTTTTAAAATCAAAGAATAGAAACATAAAGAGAAAACTGAGAGGAACTAAGATCGTTTCAACCAAATGATGGTATCCTCCTCCTCCATTGTATAGAATTGCCAATGTCAAGAATGCTATCATTCCTACATTGGAGAAACCAAGGGATATTTTGAAACTGTGATCAATGAACACCTCAGAGGGCATTAGGAAGTGATATATATATTTTAATAAGCACTAATTAATCAAAGATAATTTCGAAACAAGGAAAACTAAATTTGCTTAGCCCCTGTTCACAAAAAGAAGGGCTATTGAATACTAAACAAAACCCTACGAATTCATTGAACATATTTCAAGTGCATGCATATTTTATCACCATCTAATGTAATAAGTGTAAAATTGCATTCCCACGTAATTGTACTTGAATGATTTATAAATCAAAACCTGTTGCTAATATATACATGTATACTCTTTGTATAAGAGACAGGTCTGTAATGATTGAAAATCTACTAAGTAATATATGAAAATTTCTATTATTCAAATTTTGTAGGAAAATCAAGTCAAATACAGACTACTTGTTCATATATAGTCTATATCAAGAGTAATAGCAGCATGGAAAACTCAATGAGGTATTAATATTACTTTTGAGCACTGTTGGAAATGCACGATGCTTTTGTTTTTGTCATTGAGTTATTTTCAGTTTTCTTTGCCATTATGAAATGGAATACATCCTGCTAAGTAAAAGACTGGGAAAATTGTGTTGGTGATTAAAATAAATATGTGTTACTGACACACACTGCTTTAGTTTAACTTCTACTCTTGCTTGGAATACGAAAATAAACTCATTGCTTCACGCTGATTTAGTCCCTTTCTGTATCAAATCGTATATTAGTTTCAACTGTTCATGCAGAAACTAAATTCCCTAGAATCCAGTGATTATAAACATTATTACAATTTATACTTTTATTTTACTACGAAATATTATTTCAATGCAAACATAGGCCTAATGCCAATTTCCGAAATATCAGAAAACCTGGTGTGGTGAAGAGGATTGCGATTGCACGTCTAGATTCTCAATGCATACAATTTCACTGCTTCTGCAGATTTTCCTCAATGAAAACATATTTCATTGCTTATAAATTTAATCGAAACAGTAGAAGTAACTCTATTGTGCTTACATTATAACTGATGGATGATGTAGGCATGCCCATGGTATAGGTATTCGTGAAGACGCAAAGTTGAAACATAAAAAATGTTTTGATTTTGCAAGTCACCTTGAATCATTCAAAAACAATTCTATTTATTGCGATAGTTCCTAGAAGGCTTAAAATCAGGGAAGGGTAATATCACGATATTTATAGAAATATCATATCAATCTAATATTTATTAAATATATTTCGATATTTTATCATATTTATGATATTTTTCGTAATTATGTAAATGTTTGAAAATATTGCATTGTACGAAACCTTCTTTTCAAATTGCTTCAAAATACACAAAGCATCAGAAATAGTTGTGATTTTCTTGACGCGTTTAAAAACATGTAGTAAAATTCTTCAATCAGTCGATAAAAAGAGATTGCAAAGAGACTCAGCCAAGACTAATCAAATACTTTATAAATTTATTTAAATTTCTGGGAACCTAAGTCATAAATTTCATAAAAATAACTCGCGTTTTTGTAGGCCAAAATGTATTATTTTTAAGATTTGCATCATATGATAAATTAATAAAATTGACAATAGAATTGATTTTTAAATGCAAAGTGATTTGAAGAAATATGATGATATATGGCAACCATCCATTGCACAACTAGCTTAAAATTTTTAAGGGTGAAATAGTGGCTCATTGTAAGTAAGAGTAGCCAATGTATATTGCAATTGCATCACAGTAAAATAATAAAATTTTTTTGGAATATTTACTTCAATTTAAGTAGAAATTCAATGAGGCATGGATACACGGTCTAGGGGTAGGCGAAGAATACTATATTTAATTTATAAAATTTAAACACACATTTAAACAGGTTTTTTTAAAGAGGAAAACTAAATAAAGTGTAATGCAAAATGAGAAAATAAGTTTTTATTCAATATATAATTTGCTGTATATAACTGGATATAGATTTAGAAACTACAATAAATATGTTCGGGTATTAATATGGTTATTGAATGTGTACAAGTACCACGTCTGCGGGTGGGTACGAATACGAGCTTCAATATGATGGATCGGGAACATTCGTAAAATAACCTACCATGAATTTCCACAAATTTTAAAATGATGTTGCCAAACACTTGCAAGGATAGAAAGTCTAATGAATCTTATTTATTCCACTTTGTGATCAAATGAGAAAAATCAAATTATTGTTAATGCACGTAGAACAGAACGTCTATTTCACGCTTAGACAACAGTTCTGAAATTTCCGTAGGCAATACAAATTCTAAAATAAGGTCATTATTAATCTATGCCAATATGATTTCGGCAGTTCATCTTAACCTGATCAAGCTGCTCAGCAAAATGTCTTAACCTAGAAATTGCTTCATTCAAAATCTGAAGTAGAATTTTTAACAGAACTTTATCTACATGCATAGCAAGTTAATTTTTTTCTCAAGCCCCATAGACATAGACTTGGCCAAGGTCTGAAATACCCTGGAATTAATTAATAAGTACAGTTCTTCCAAAATCCGGTGCATTTTATTCCAACAAGCACTGACCAGCCAGATTTAAGTGATGAATCTTATAGCATTGTATTCACATTGCAGTCTCTACTTGATCACTAAGCATCTTCTGAACTCCGTTTAGATTTTCGTTCATAACTGAAGCAAGGTATATATCATAATATATCACGTAAATATTTTACAATGTGTTTCAAAGAGATTTAGCATCTAGTTCATTAGTACTTCTTAGTGAATGATCAATCCATCAATAAAACGGAATAAATATTTGGAGTTGGTCTTTATTAAAACGTCACGACATATATCAACAACTGAAGTGAAAGACCTTACTTTTGTTGATCACGAATAATGTTTTATCAAATAATTAAGGCCATAATGCTAAATTCGTTTTCTATAAAGAGATGAGTATAATTTTCAATGTGCACTGAAAACAGACAAGCATCGAGATTAGGAAAATAATCTGTAAACTACTAATGAAATTTTCAATTTGTGTGGGCCAGCCAGGGGTCATGGCCCTTTCAAGCGACGCCAGTGCATACCTGCTTAAAATTACCAAAATTGATAGCATTATAAGGTATGGACGGGAGAAAAGATTTATATAAAAGTATATATATATATATA
>CABFPE010000095.1:364418-380913 GCA_900660155.1 Hofstenia miamia
CATATATATATATATATATATATATATATATAATATACTACCTTATTGTTTTGTATATATTGTTATTTTAAGTATTTGCAAATGTGTTATGGTATGAATTTTTGCAAAAAAATAATTTATATATTTCGTATCGATTTTAGATATATTTCTTCATCTCGATGGCCTATTTTCAATATATTTATCTAAAATGGACCTACTTTTTCCTTAATATCTTTTTAGTTCACTATTTTAAGTTAAGAATGCTTTTCTGTTGGCATATCAGCTCATTGGAAAACGTTGGTGAATGATATTCAATTGTATGATAAATCAGCATTAATTATTTCCAAATTGACCAATAGCAGAAAATCAGAAAATAAAAATTGAAAATATTACACATCTGCATAAAACTGCAAATAAATAAATTTTCCAAAACGTCTAATTAAAACAAACAATTTACTAAAAGTTAATTGCTTGGTGCAAGGGGCGCAACTACTAGCACAATGTTTTAAAATAACATTCAACAAAGCGGATATATCGCACTTACATAATAAATTGTAGCTATTGTAACAGGTTACAAATGAAAAGGTGTGATAAAGTGAGCTGAGTTGCCAAGCTTGAATTTTCACTAAGATAACACTTTTGAGGTAAATTTTAAAATGAACAGAGTTATACGGACTGATCATACTTTAAAGCTCCAAGTACACATAAAGAAGCTGTTCAAGTTCGTTGTTGCCTCGATGGCTCGAAGCTTTATAATTACATTAACTTTAGTTCTGAAAGGAATTTTTATATTAGGAAATTTCAAAGACGATTAGTTTGTCTTTTCAGCTATTTGAGCTTCAGTAATACGCTTTGGTGGAAATTTTCAACATCATGTTCAAGTAATGTCACCTATAGATATGTCTATGTCTCACGAGTACAAATTCTTAATATTGTGGCTTAAAACATTTTAAAAATATGAAAAAACTACTTTAAGGAAATCAGCCTGTTTAAGATTAACCTATACCTATACCACCATTAATAAAATTATTTGGAACATTATGCATTCTTCTGCGATTTAGTAGGAGGGTGATAGTTTCAAATACAAACTGTTAATTCCTACTAATTCATTCCAGCTTCAATAGGAAGCCACTCATTCCACACTGTTTTTCAAGCTCCTGATACCAGGAAATGCGAAATTCAGATCTGATAGTCATTCCAAATTAAGACTAACATGTCTTTGTTTTACACAGCCTATATATATATATATATAATAAAAAGATCTATATATATATATATATATGTAGCACACTGCACTAGTAACAACTTCATTTTAATTGGAATACTTTAGATGAATGCTTTCGATGGAGTTCATCAATATGAAATATAATTTAAGTTTTCGTTCCTATAAATTTTAGGATTGAGACTAAATCTTATATCTCTCACTATACACAAAGATAAAAAGTGTACACAGCATAGGCTATAAATATTTTATAGAATGTTTTTTAAAAAAGCTCTAGTGCAAACGTATACTATAGGCTTTCTTTTCTACATTATCAGAAAATTTGAATAGAATATACTATTTGGGAATCACAATTGGGAATCTCAAAATGAATTGCCATTTAAAGAAATATGTTACAATTCTGGTCGATTTTGCAACTTTGTTTGAAGACTACATGTATAATAAGTTAAGTTATGAAAACCTATTCAACACCTTATCACAAAACATGTTCGAGAGAATGTTAGATCCCTCGAAAATTCACTCTAATCTCGGCTAAAATGATGGTTCCGATGATTTTAAAGCACAATCAAAAATAAATTTTTTGTGTAGAGCAGCCGATTTTTATTTCAACTCGAGTGTTTTTAACTTGCGAATGTAGAATTCAAATGGAAAACACAAATCTCAAATTTTACATTACCTACTAAAAAGAGATGACGTACAATGCAGTTGTGGTATTAAATAGATATCATTTAATATTGTTGAATTTATTGCATCTGATAATTATCATTTTCAATGAATGAAACATTAATTTTTTATGCTTAAATCAATTTACAGAAATTAGTAGAAATCACTACATTTAAAATGACTATATTTAATTGACATGTTTGGCTTTTTCTATTATTATTTGCTTAGGTTATTAGATCAGCCCACACTAGTCAAAATATTTTTTGGTTTTTAACCAGTTATAATTCAAAATTCTTGCTGTTATGCAAAATTTATAATTTGTGCTAAAAGGCGCACATAACGAGATTTAAGTAGAGCGGGCCAATTACAATTATGATTTAAGCATAAAAACTTGAAATAGCATAAATAAATACAATAATTTACGCTGCATTAAAATGCAGCAGAAATTGTTACAACAGTGCATGACTATTGACATGTATTGATATGATGCAGAACTAATTGCATCAAGCCATCTCAGATTTACAGATTTTGCGTTTGATTACAGTATTGTATCTCAAATTTTGACAATCGTTGATGTAATTCAGCAAAAATAGAAAAAACTGAACTCATTTTAAAGCGTTTGAGTTTTAATTCTTTGTGTTATACATAACTGATGAAAATATTATTAGTTATTGTTTGATTTCCATGAATAATTAAAATTTTTGAAAAAAGTCATTTTTATAGAACATCTTTCTAATAATACAGCATATTAATGCGCATAAAAAGATATTTCCATATAGCATTATTGGGGAACCTAAATATGATTATAAGGCTTACACAGCTCAAGACATAGCCAGCTCAGTGTGTAATATAACCTATTACTACATATATGTATATGCATATATATATATATATATATATTCGACCTACATCTTTCTTATTCATTATCAGCTGGTAATAAAATTAATGTCCAAATTGTGACTATAAATGGCTTATGTAAATGAGATTTTTGACATTTTGAAGTCAATGTACTGTGTTAGTTGTTGCAATATCATCCAAATTACTTTAAAATTTTAACAGAAACTATTTCTATATTCATTGTGGGATTCTAAAATAGTTAAGTGCTAATTTGTCAGTAACTTAAACCAATGGAATTTAATTACAATGCATCCCATTTAGCAATATAGACAGCTCACTTGAATTGTCTTTTTTGTGGTAGGTTTGTCTATTTCAATTTCGCAAACAATTTTAAATGGAATTTGATTGGGAACTCCATTTCAAATTCATTGTTTTTTATTGGGCGCATTTCTTAATTTGATATAAACTTTGTCTTGAAAATTATCCACAAAATTTAAGAAAATGCGTTCAAAAAAATTATTTAGCAATTTCGTGCATTATTAATGTAAAAGGACGGTGCGGCTCTGTGCGGTTGCAAAACACAAGTGAAAAGCTCACATTTCTAATACATGTAAACTAGAGAGTGTCAATATGAGGTAAACATGGACCAGAACCCTACCCAACCTGACCCCAAACGTTGAATTTGATTTGACGTTGTGGATCCTTCTCCAATAAAATGATCATTAACATCAATCATTTTCTGATGGGGAAACAGCAATTCAATCGAATTCATTCGCATTACTAAACGTCTTGGTTCTTTGTCAAATCAAGCTGTGATTAACATCAATATTTTTTTAATAAATAATCTTTGTCCGAACCCGATTCGACACGAAAATTTGACACTCAAACCCGAACCCGACTCGATCCGAACCCCGAAATCAACCTCTAATATAAACCTTCAGAGTACTTAGAGAACTTTCTAATTAGCATCTAATATTTTTATGACATCACGATTAAGAACTACTGATATTTGTAGAAGTGTTGTAACTAACTGCTTTGTGAATTTTTAGTACCCTATAACTAGCAGAAAATGTTGGTTGACCATTGGCATGTAGAGCGTATTTGAGGATCTCACAAAAAAGTTGGGAAGTTGCTGAATATATTTTATAAAAACCAACTGTAGAGGATATGTGAAATTTAGAAGCAGGAACTGATATAGAAAATGATGAATTTCTTCCTTAAACACGATCATTCTACCATCAGAAATTCAAAGTAGATTAAATTATATAGTTAATTAAAAAAATTATGTTTTATATAATATCCAAAGGGTACTATTTTGAAATATATATTACTAACAATTGATTTTTAGTTAAAAGAGGGGTCCAATGTTAATGTCTGTCAGCGGACTCATTCAAAATTGGGAAATAGACGATTTGTTTCGGAGTCCCAAAGAATGACACTAAGCATTTTAATTATAAGTCTAATTTATGTCTTATGCTTCATGCCAGATTTCACACAGAGGTGAACATTTTTATACGTTATTTATATATACATGTACATCTATGTTCTATATATACATACATATGTATATATATAATATATATATATATATATATATATGTACATATATATANATGCAGTAAAATCACTTATTTGGGAATTACTCTTGAGCTAAGTTGCATCTTATGGCATAGATTAAAAAGTGAAAATTATGTTTATATAAATATACATATCTAGTTCTATGTCATTTAGATATAGTGACAAATCTCAAAATGCGCAGTATTTCAACAAAGTGGAATATTTTAAATGCATTTCATTTTTCAAAATATAAAATCCCAATTTTATTATAATCATAAACTTTATATGCATTAATAGCTGACAAGGAAACCGGGTACAAAGTGTGTAAGTTTTTCTATTTTCGTAAAAATCCAGTCAATTATGAAGTAACTCAGCATCTATGATATATCAAGTATTCATTCGGTTACAGATTCCATAGTGTAACATAAAGCACAGAAAAGAATCTCTGCAAGATCGCCAAATTCATATCAAAAATATTTTTGCAGCATTAGTAATGTTAAACTATGCCAAAATTATTGATGTTCAAACTTTTTTCCCTGAGCTAACCCTATCTTCTTCACTTGGAGCACCACCCAGTCATAATCAAGTAGTGAAATATAGCCTACATATGGTCGAATACAAAAGATCAAAAAATTCAATATTTTGGTGTTTTGGTGTCATAATATGCGCTGACTTCTGGAAATTGAACTAGTATCAAAAATTTAAAATTATGAATGTAAAAGTTTACAATGAAAGGGCCTAGTGCTAAATTTTTCAATAAACGAAAAGTATTAAAATCGGTTTTCTAATTGCATATAGTTGAAGTGCATATTCAATCAAATATTCTTTCAATTTATGAAATTGCTTATTGGTTTCAATAAATTGTTTGTATTTTACGGACACATTGTGTTCTGAAGCATTAAGTTATCACCTAGTTTCACAACTGGAATGTGCGCTATTTTTTCTTTAATGAGGCCTTGATCTCGACTTCGCAAACCTCAATGATCTGAGTTTGACTTTGAACTCGATCTTGATTAACCAAATATATTGTTAAATACTAGTACCAAAAAATATGCAAACCTTTTAATACAGACCAATCATTGAAGAGATGTTGTTATTTCTTTTGTTGTTAATCAAAATATTATTGAAGTTGGGAAATCGATTGTCTGAACGCTATTCCAACTCGGCTTTTTTGATAAAATATCAGATGATAAAAAATCGCCAAAGTGAACAAAAATAATTGCATTTTCGACAAAAATCTGCAGACAAAAGTGGGAACACACATTTAGTTGCCTTGCACACTAGCTTGTATTCTAAAAAACCGATTTTTTCAGATTTTAGCCTCCTTCGTCAAACTTTCTATCATGCTAAGAAGTCGATATGTGTTTGAAATGCAAGTTAGTTTTATAAATAATCAGGGGTTGATTTAGAGATATTCGTTTTTTACTAATATATTATTTGCTACCATTTTACTAAGTTCATTTTGTTAGTTTTAGTTTTGGTCTCAGGTTTATAAAATATTTTTGAAATAAGTAATCCTTTTAATGACATCTATTAAACCATGACTGCCTGCAGTTATTAGAAAAAGTGTGTCATATTCTTTCTTGCATGCACCTTTGATATGTGTACAGAAAACTGTATCATACATACATATATATATATATATATATATGTACATATATATATATATATATATATAGCGCTGTGTACTATTTAGAAGCGTACATAACCCCAAAAAACTATGAAATTCCATCGTACACAGCGCCAAAGCCAATCTGCTCAACCTAGATGCAATCAATCTAAACTGCTTATGTTGCGATTTAATCATGCAGAGGAAAGAAGTATTTTCTAGGATTTTAAAAAATTTTAAAATGTTAGATGAAATTTTTATATTTTTGTGCCGTGTACACTGTAATTAGAATATTGGCGCTCTGTATATGTACCATCAAAATTTGATTAATAATTTGTTATAACTTACATTGAGGGAAACATTATATTTCTATATTTCGAGAAACTCCCTTACCGCAAATATTAAAATATTTCAAGTTGCAGTCTGTTGTATTACAGAAAAACATGTTTTAAAATAACATGCCATTAAACCTGCTCGACGATTTGCAAGATTGCACTTTGTATTCAGTCTGAATATCTTTAATTATATAACCTCGAATTTGTTTGTGCAACCATTGAATTTTTAAAACTCATTTTCCTTAAGTGAAATCACTAGGGGCAGAAGCGGGGTGCAGAAAGGATATTGACTTCCCTTCTTCCTCTAAATTTGAAATTTCAGAAAAAACCTCCTTAAATGTTATAATTTAAACAGTAAAAGTATCTTAACTTGTTAGTATGTTGGGTAATCAATGTACATTGTCTCATCCTAATGAATTTTGCTCCGCCTCCACTGAATGGAATAATGTATTTCTATATTTCTAGCACATATATGCATTGTTAGATGTGCAGTCATACATATATGAATGCAATTTTGACAGTCAAAATTAAGATTAAGAATATAATAAAGATAGTTACAATCATCTTACAACTCTAGAGTTGATTATTGCCACAAATATTATTTTCAGAAAATATTAAGTGCACACAGCTTCTAAATATTGCGAGGACGGATATAATTATGTGTAATCTAGCGTATTAGACCACGCTAATAAAAGGGTCGAATTAGTAAAAAATGGGTTTATGTAATTAATAGGCATTAAAATTTCAGTCTAATATGTTCAAAATTTGTTAGTTTGCTAATGATCCTTGAAAGGCACCAAATATAGATGTGCGATTTTAAGAAAAAATTCTATTCCGATAATCTTGTGGAATTTTTTAGAATTTTTTAGAATTCACTCTAAAAACCTAAATGCTTGTTTCATTTTTCGTTCAGAAATTGGAATATAATTAGTACACGACAAAAATTAAAATTGAGTAGACAGAGGGCATGAATTTTCATATCCATCCCGTTCTTTATCAATAAACATGTCCGCATCTATCACATATCAGTAATATGTAAAACAATATTCAAGTAAGTAGCACAAATCAACCCAATAATCTTGACAACCGTTACAAATTCACTGTGCAAATAATTTTTTTTAATAGTAGCATATAAAATTGGCATTCTTTGCAAATGTATACAGACAATGAATGTTCAGAATGTTATTAAGTGTATTTTGGAAATTTTTGAGCAGAAAATAAATCCTATTACAAAACATGTTAACACCCAAAATCTGAATTATCTGCATTCCACCAATGAAATTACAATTTTGAATAAAATCCATCAAAATTTAAGTTCAAACCTAGAGTGCAAATAGGTTGCTTCCTCAACATTCCTATTATTAAATATTTACAATTACACCTTGATTGACAGTAAGTCATTTCGAAAGAGAAATTGTTGAATTCTTCAATAACAGTTTATTGCACTCTTTCCCTGAATGAAGAAAGTCTATTGGCGGAGTGCAATTATGAATTATGAAAGTACCTATATTAATATTGTATGTAATTAGAATTGAAACGATTGACAAGCGCGAGACGCCAAGTCTACAAAATAAATTTCCTTGATTTAATTCCGACTATTTTCTAGCAGATTTTAGCATACAATTGTAAAGCATATTTCTACTGTCATCACACATTAAAATACAAGAAATCAGAAATATGGCAATAAAGAATCTTACAAACACCAAATTAGTATCACTTCTTAAAGTAACCAATATAAATAATATTATAAGTTTGAGCACCTCTATATCTTTTTAAAATTGATTACCTTTGAAAAGACATGCAACACTTGCAAAGCAAAAGGAACTATTGGTGAAAATAGCAATTTAAATTTATTAATATTCTTCAATAATATTGATTTACTCATTGAATGTACCTAAGTTGGGAAATTATAAACTATATAATTATATATTTGTATGTAATTATAAAATTTTATATAAATTTATATAAATGTGTTTTAATATAATTACATTACATAATTTCCTACGTGTATTATATGCTTGGGCAACCAATCATTTTGTGTGCATCTGCACAAAGATGGAAACAGTTCTGCAGCAGGGTTGGCATTAGACTTGGCTTAGGTGAACCAAACCAGCGCCTATAAGAACCTAACCTATATGTTAACACCCAAAGCAATTCTTATATATATATACATATATAAATATATATATATATATAAAGCTTGTTTCAGAGGTAACTACAATTTTGAAATATTTGTATCTATTGAAAACTCTTCCATTTTCTTGCAATTTGTATTATTTGCTTTGTGTAACGAAATTCGTCTATCATTTCGATTTCATCATTGCGTTTTGCCTTCATGTGTCAAAGGAGTTGTTATTTTGATTGTTGTGCCGCAAAACAATAAATGATCACCATGATATAATGTGCATATTAGCTATTTTGGAATTCTTATTAAAATACTGCGCAAGATCTTTTCCAAAGAATTATTATGAAGATGAAACTGTATATTTTGTTCGTTATATCAAAGATTTCGTAGTTTCAAACAGCGTTATTGTTTCAAATTTCCATTCTGTTCAGTCAGTGCAGGTATGATCGGCCTATTTTTAAGAAATGTGCCGCAATATAGTAGGTAAATCTCCCTCCTAATTGCTTGAAAATTGTTTACAAAATTTTGAAAAAGAAATTTGGTTTTGATATTGAAAGGGGTCTATTAAAAATGAATGGTTGTTTGACATTAATAAGGATCAATTTCCACACTAAGTAAATTTGAAAAATTTCACATTTTAGATCAATTTAATTGGCCTAAGCCTAACTATTGATGCTAAAGCCTAAAAGTTACCCATGCCCCAAGCCACAACGTTGCTTATAGTATCATTAGTAATATTTATGAATACACAAAGTTCAACATTATTGTGATTGTTCTTCAATATACAAATCTTGCATCGAAATTTATAGTAAATGTCTAAAATGACCCTTTCTCTCTTATTCTCCAATGTTTGCTGATGAAAATAGCATATATGCCAAAAAATCAAATAAATGAATATTTATAGATTTACTATTAACATGCGCATTGTCATCAACACTGCTCTATCGACTGAATACTTTCAAGCTATGTTATTATTTTCAATGATAACAAAAATGTGGCATCAAAACGTGTGTGTGAGCTTCTACAATGTATTGTTACTTTTCAAGATCACGATGTCACATCATGTTAGAAATGCATTTTCATAGGTTAACTAGCTAATTATCTTGTAAGCATAAGGATGTAATCAGAGGGTTCAGTGGATCTTTTTAATTTCATTGGGGATCCATCACCCTTATTACTGTGTGGGGTGTTGAATTTCATTTGTTGAGAAATTATATTTGGTCAAAATATAACATAAAAATACAGTTATCAAACTTAGAGTCCCTTGTGAATTATTTAGGAGTACTGGCCTGTGTAATCGGATTACATCGTAATGCTAGTCAATGCTTAAAATAAGTTAAATATCTTCATTGATAAGATTTATGTGCTGTGGAATAGTATGAAGTCAATATTTAATACATCCACTGGTAATAGGAAATGAGTTCAACCTCTTGAGAATTGAACTGGAAGTTGTATTTTCCAAATCAATGAAATTTAATTATCATATCAGAAACCCATTCAATCAAAAATATCCAATCTCTTGCCAACCTAGTCTATTAAACCAACTGCGGGAAACCATTACTGTTTAAACTACTTTTGGGAATATATGACATAATTTTGTTTAAATTTCCTATTATATAAAATAATATTTTTAGAGATGCATACATTATCATTCCCTTTCCAATTAATTGTTATCATACATACCTGAAACAAATAAAAATTTTTATTTAATTGATGTTAACTCGAGTTGAATTTGCACAGGATTAGAAATCATTATTTGGATATGCTTTCGTAATGCAATCAAGTCTACCATTTGCAGCAATCATTCAAATCAAATTATTTAAGAGGCACTTGTAAAGACAATTATACCAGTTTCCATAAAGTCTGGACACATTAGGTATCACCATAAACGCTACATTTAATAGAAATAGAATATTGTTAAAGAATGGGTTGTTATTCATATTGCTTTCTCTAAATATGAACGAATTGAGTTAATGCATTAATTGGACGTGTCCAAGATATCGCTGAACGGAACATCCAGTAGACTAGGAGTTCAAAGTCAAATATTTATAAAATCAATATTTATAATATCAATATCATTTCCATTATTGTCATACTTTTAAGTTTGCCATCCATAATGGCCATAAAATTTTTTTCTACCACACGATAATGGTATCCATAATATGGTACATAATTGTATGGTACCATACCATAATCGGTTCCTCTGCCTTTAGATGAATCAGATGAACAGAATTGTCTTCAGGTAAATGGTAAGAAAATTTTCATTTCACTAAGACATTGGCGTATGATAGCAAAAATGAATTGTGTTTTATGGACATGTCATTATCTGTGACTAATGATCTAAATTCCTTTTATACGCGATTCACTTCGCATAAATGCAAAGACTTCGAAAATTTTATCAGTAGTATGACTAACAGAGAATCTGGGGCTTCTATTTCTAAACAAGTTGTTGCTTATATTTTTAATCAGGTCAAGGAATGTATTTCTCAGGGATCTGGAATACTACCACCATGGTTGTTTCATAGGTTTAATGAGAAATATCTGAAATTTACTTACATCGATTTACTAAATCTGTTAACGAAATGATATACCCAGAATGCTGGGAATTTCGGCTTTTCACTCCGAGTCATCGGTCGATAATTCGAAAACTACAAGACCAGTTACTGTGAACTCACTTTCCTCTAGATGTCTGGATAAAGCTGTGCTACCTATGTGTATTTGTGAAATGAGTCCAACTATGGATCCCTTACAATTTGCATACCAGCAGAAGCGATCAACAACTGACGTTCTGTTGTTTACTGTGATACGATAACTGGCTTTCTTGACCAATAGCCTGGTTCTGTCGTATTTGCCGCTTTTGTTGACTTAAGCTCTTCTTTTAATACTGGTCTGCAAAATAAATTTCTGACAAAGGTTGATGCACAATGTCCATGGCTGACCAAATGGCTTCACATCTATTATGATAATTGCTGACAAGCTATTAAGGTTCCGTCAAGTATCGCATCGGAACAGCAAATAGTTAGTGTTGGAATACCTCAAGGAGGGCCACTATCAGCATGTTGTTTTACCACTGACAATGATGAAATGAATATGAAAAATTTGAACATTGATCCAGAACTTGGGAACTTAGCCAAATATTCGGATGATGTGAGGTAGTTAGGATTTGTACACTCCAGGAGTTTTCTTTAAAATTACAATTACTACAAACAGAAAATTGAACAAATTACTAACTTTTTGATTGAGAACAATGAAATTGTCAGTCCCGATAAATGCAAGGAAATAATATTTCAAGTTAAGCATCATATCAATGATACGGAAGATGTTACAAATATAAAGATTTTTATGAATGGGAAGCAAGTTCCACAGAAGGATATGTGTACGTATTTGGGTTTGGTGCTACATGAAAATTTGAAATGGAAACATCAGGTTAGGAATGTGATCAAAAAGATTAATTATATCATATCCATCTTCTTTAATTTATTTTTAGCTGATGAATTTGATCCCAAAATCTTAAAATTTTATTAAATTCAACTAATTATAGTTTTGCGTTGTATATTTTGCCACAGCTGGTAGAGACTGACGAATGACACTTTTCCTCAATCAATTGGAACAAAAGGTTATGTTGAGTAGTTAATCTCTCACCAGACGCTTCTCTACTTGAGTTGGCAAAGAGAAAGATTACTCTATGAAGATTGCAAATTCAACAACATAAAAGAACGCATTATCAGTCAGTGTATAGAAATCGACTGTAATGCAGACCTATTTAAACGAGTTCAAATAAAATTTAACAACCGATAAAATTAAGCAATTCAAATGGTGGGAATATTAATGAAAATGTTACACCTCGTATTGCAACTAACAAGCGTATTGATTTTGAATGTGTGAAGGTCCATACTGACAAAAATTTTGCACACTGCAGGAATATAACTAAACAATGAGGTTATGAATGTTTTACAACCTCATATCCCTGGGTCATTTTTAGATGAACTTTTATGCGTAAAGAAAGAAATTTACAAAAAATTTTTTCGAATAATTTAAAAAATCGAAAAATTACTTTAAGACAATATAACCATTGGGAGGGCATCATTTAGAAGAACTCGATTTTTTTCCACAAACAACCATTTATATAATTATTCCTACTTGTTTTATTACATTTTGATGCACTAAACACTGAATAATCTTGCATTTTTGAGATAAAATTATTTTGTTCAGAGAAAATTTTTAATAAGTATAACTCTCACATTAGGTACTTTACATTCACAAGCCGCGATTAAACAGTTGTCAGTTCAAAAAATAAATCTATCATTGACAAATAAGTATTACCTAATACCTAAATCTTTTTCATGAATTTGAAAGGATTTGACAAATAAGTATTACTTAATACCTAAAACTTTTCATGAATTTGAAAGGATGCATCTTAGCATAATTCTTTACCACCTTAGCAATAGGATAGATCTTGCATTATTTTCACTGCTCTTTCTGCATATTGATTTGAAAGAGTAATATTAATAGCAGATGTCTCCTTGTTTAAAAAATTATTCAAAGTTTTCAACGCTTTTTCATGTTCGTTTAAGATTGCACAGAGGTCTTCAAAATCACTTTCACTGTATATTGTTTTTGGTCAATGAGTAAAAAGTTTAACTATCACTTTAAGAACTTTTAATTCACATTCAACAATCCACTAGTTTTGTCTGCAAAAAATATAAGTGCCATCAAAACTAATTTTGTTCTTGAATTCCATCGGGCATTGCTCATGTTGGGAAGTTTTTGAAAATGTACGTTAGTGAATCTGTTAAATTTGTTGAAGAACTTGAAAACATGTGCAAAGTGGAATAAAAATTTCATATCGTCTCTAGTTTTCCATGGAGACATGCATTTCTTTATGACCAATGGGAAATTCAGTTTGAAGCTTTTCATAATTATCAACGAGTTCAGGAACAAAGTCATATGTCCATAACCACTCGCAGAATTTTATGTAACATGTGATGTTTTCCGAAACCTTTGTGGGCAAAAGTCTTTGGAGTCGGGCAACAACACCGCTCTGTTTCTCTGTATTGACATTCGTTACATCTGTAACTATCATTTTAATGTTGTCATATAGGTCGAATTCGTTAATGAAATCATTCAATGCGCTAAAAATTGTTTCTGATTTACCATCATTCAAACACAAATTTTCCAATTTAATTTCTTTTGTTTCTTTTTTAAAAGAACTAACTGATATTTCTTGTTAGTTGCCATGGAAATGAAAAGAATAATTATTAAATTTTAATATTTTCTTTAATTCTTCTTTTACTTTTACAGCTTCTTTGAATGTTGCTTTATATACTCCAGGGTGAGTTTGGGTTGGAATTGATATATTCTTTCACCAGGAATTTCTTTAAAACTTTTGCACTTTTATTACTTGATAAATAACAGTAATAAATTCTGTTCCAATTCTTGTTAAATTATACGACCTACTTGTACTTGGGAGACTTTCAGCTGCATACGTTTGCCATGTACGTCTTCGGTATCATATTCCTCTTTAAATTCCATATGATCACATAAATTTCTTGTAATTATTTTTGATGGATGAATTTTCTTTAGACTGTTTTCCTTTTCCGTAGTATAGCCAATCTGACATTTGCTTTCTATTTGTAAGAAATACCGTTGTTTGTCTTCACCAGATAACCAATTTTCCTAATATCAAATACATTTGACAGTTTATCTAGATTTACTCTTTTCAAGCATAAATCATAAGTTGTTAAAACGACATTTACTTTATGTTTGACAGTTTGTGGTGCTACATGAGGAAAATTTGGTTTTTACTACAACACTAAGTTCTTGACTTATTACACTTGTTCTTTAATTTCTTGGTACTGCCTAAAAATGTATCTACCAACAACATTTTTGAAGGAGTACTCTTGTTTTTTCACTTAACTCAATAATTTCTACAAGAATAGGTTTTCTTCTTTGAATAGAATCATAAAATGACAATAAATTGTTTCCCACAATTTTATTTTTATGTTGAAGGACAAACACAAATTTTACTACTAAATATCATATTACTTTATAGTGAATATAAAATCGTATGGCACTGTATCAATGAATGCATGAAA
Source organism: Hofstenia miamia (assembly GCA_900660155.1). NCBI lineage: Eukaryota > Metazoa > Xenacoelomorpha > Acoela > Hofsteniidae > Hofstenia > Hofstenia miamia. The sequence continues at coordinate 378,841 of CABFPE010000095.1, forward strand.
CAAAACTGGTTGTCTTCAAAGAATTAACTAATTTTAATATTTTTTAAAAAAGCTGATTTTTTCTCATTTTTTCAAAATTTTAAATTAAAAAGGGGGGAGTTTTTTTATAAAAAAACATAATTATTATTATTGTCTTGTTTAAGCAAAAACGTTCATGTAATTATGACCCAGGAGAAAAAGCAAAACATTCATAACCCTACTGATCAATGCAGTTACTAATTGCGACTGTTTATTGAATCAAGCAGTAAATATATTTCATGAAGTATACTGCAGACTGAGTAACCAGTAATTCATAAATGGGGAGTGGCGCATTTCCTGTTGATGCTAGTGAGGGTAATAAATCATTAACTTTAAGCGAATCTAGCTACTAGATAAAAAGAAATGTTGTGACTTCTAAAATTAATTTCACAAAAATAATCCAAATATATAAATCTTCAACAAATTTTCGAATGTTCAATAACAAACAAAAAGAAATTGCAATTTGGAGTAAAGCTAATATAATAAAAAAAGTTCTACAAGTAATTAATTTTGTGGTTCAATTGTTTATGATTCTGATAAGTATGAAGGCATCCACAAAACCGTTTCCTCTCCAGCTAAGTGAAGATTAAAAGAAAGCAATTTGTATATTGAAGGGATTTCCTGTAACATTAAAGAAGGTAATCCCCCATTCGCTTGCTTTTGCCATTATGTACCATCCTTGGATACATCGAATGAAGTAAGCATCGAAAAAATAATAGACGATAATCAATTAGCTTCCAAATAATTTAATATTCGGAAAAAAATTATAAATTTTATGATGCTTTCTTCCAAGAAACAAATGACTTAGTAGTAAAGAACACATTGTAGTGGCCAATACATGTATGTCCCCCACCGTGCGTCAAAATTTAAGTCAATTTTTTCCCAAATTTGAAATCATTGCAATTATTGGAGTTTGCTTTTACTTGCCTAAAAACTGAAATATTTCAAAGCTTTTCTAAAAAATTTTTAAGGATTTGTTTTTAAACAATTTTGAAAACAATCTATTTATGTTGCTGAAGCTTGATTATTTGTTGAAGAAATACAATGTGATAGAATATATATATATATATATATATGGTGTCCAGAATTTTTTGAGAAAAAACAAAATGCCTGTAGTTTCTAAAAAATCAATTTATATAAGCATTTTTGAATTCCTCCTACTTCTTGAATGAGGGGGATTTATTTTTTTCATTTCATCTTTGTGGTTACGAATGATTATGACCAATATTTCTTATATTTAAAAAACCCAAACATTTTTTACGCATTGAGTATCAATGAAGCAAAAATGACAAATATTTGACTGAAATAATCTCTTTTATCATGAGTAATTCAAATTGAAGGGAACGGATAAGAATACAATGATCAAGGAATACTGTGTATCAAACACATCTCTATCTTCTTCAAGACAAAAGTGGCATCTTCTGATGATTGATTCAACAGTCGACCTGTAGAAGATTGTGGGATTTTTCTCACAGTAATTATGATGACATCTTTGAGATTCTGTATGTCATCGAAATTTCAACCGTGTATTCGGCGCTTGAGGTAACCTCAGAAAGAAAAATCGACCGGTGAAGGATCTGGTGAATACCCCGGCCAAACAAAGTGCTCTCCGCGTGAAATTACCCGTCCAGAAAACTTCGAGTTAAGAAGCTGGGGAACCTGATGTCTAGTATGTGGCCTCGCTCCATCTTGCTCGAATATTGTTGATGGCATTTTTCGCCTTGATTTCAGCTGAGGAATAACGTAATTAATCAACATGCATGATCATGAAACTGAGTGGATATTAAGGTTGGAATGCAGATATTTGATATTGCTGTCAGTTTATACCGGAGTACTTCAAAATAATAATATATAGTTCATAATCAGTCGTAACCACAAATTTGAAATTAAAAAAGTAAGTCCCCCTCAATCAAAAGTAGGAGGAATTCGAAAATGTTCATATAAGGTGACATTTGAGAAATTACTGGCATTTTTGCCATGAATTTCTGGACATATATATGACATTTTGAAATAATAGTATATTTATATACATATATACATACATATATATATATA
>CABFPE010000095.1:419783-444086 GCA_900660155.1 Hofstenia miamia
AAAGGAAGCGCCATTGATGAAACAAAGACTAGTACACATATGAAACTTCTCGATTACAGTACCCAAGTCATTGAAATAAAGAAAGAAGTTATAATAAATTATTATTAATAGCGAATAACAAACTTAAGCAGAGAAAGCTAATACCAACATTTACATCATTTAAAGCATCGAACATCATTCTTTAATGATTAATCTCTATGCAACAATAAAGTGAATTTGGAAAAAACTTACTTGTAACATTATTGCTCTAGGCCCACAATATTTGAAATACAGAGATATTCGAGATTTATGTGTTAAAGAAATACATAATAAGCGTATTCAACAACGCGTTTTGCTACTTAACCTTGCTTCGTCAGTTATATTTTACAAAGTAATCTCTTGCATTAATATATGCAAAGTTAATGTGATTCTTCATTAGCGCTTGAGTTTTACTATGATCTTTAATAATAAATAATTCTGCTATATTTTAATGTTGATGTTGAGTTATATAAGAATTCATTTTTTGCTTCATGAACGTATTGATGAATTTCTGTTTGCATGTGTTCTCTTAAATTTTGCGCATTGCCTACTCCAAAAAGTTTACTCAAATACATAAAATCAGACATATTGGAGTATCATATTTGTTCTTCATTAAATTGATTTTCTTACTCGAAAAACTTATACTTGTCTTATATATTAGTTTTTATATATTTTTTTTGATATAATATTCGACGTATTTAAATTATGGGAATTTCAAATATAAAAACTTTTCTTTTTGAATATATCTTGTTCGTTATTTTTAATATGAAAATCTTAAACATGGCATTTCATTTTTAAGTTGTTGAATATACTTTTATTTTACATTCCTTTATATATATTAAGGTGTTCGAAAAATTTAGAGGCTTAAAATGTCACATGGTTTCAAATGAATTTTTTGAAGTTGAATTCGACTGTGCATTATATTTTTCTCTACCCTCAGGAAAGATTAACATTTTTCAATGATATTTCCCTAAACAACCCTTTATGTTGGAAGTTTTTAATTTTTTACTATATATTGCAATATAGAGGCGGATAACTCCTAATTTTCAGTTTACTATAAATGGTCAAGTGTTTTGCATAATCAAAATTTGAACCACAGCACAATATATTTCGAAACTTAATCATAGTAAGTCGTATGCTTTTAGTCAGTATACATCAAACCATAAAAGGTGATAGATGCTACTACTGAAAGCACACGTAATAACTAGAAATAACACTAATGAATTGGTTGTGAAGCTAGTAATTGAAGTAATTTCCACTCTTCTTTGATGAATCAATTTGTTGATGTGGTCATTTAGACAACTAAGCTAGAAGGAACTATACGTCTTAGCTGGATGCGTTTGAGCTCAATTCAAATTACCATATTCTGATTTATTCACGGAGAACCAAAATTACTCCTCTAATCTAAATCTGACAAGCAATTCTGAAGCTAGACCTGCACTTATTTGCCATCTGCAGTAGAACGGTCACTTAGTAAATTGAAGAAGGTGCTCACAAAAAACTTATATTTGTGCATATCGCAATGCTGGTATTTTACAGTGAAACATTTTACACAAATCTAACATTATTTATGCACCTAAATTATACATTTTGAAATATATATATATATATATATATATATATATATATATATATATATATATCAGAGGTGGAATTGGGCTGGGTCTAAAGTTGGGTCGAGCAGTGCTTGGGCTGGGGTTGGGCCGGATTTTTGGCCTAGGCATTTGGGCCGGGCTTGGGCCAAATGTTTTAATTGGTATTTGAAATACAGGAAAAAATTCACTTGAAAACTTTAACTTTGCAAATGACAAAAAGCATTCGCTTTAAGTTCAATAAGCATTGTTGGCTGGTGCAATACTTCTAACATCTAAATTTTGTCTGCTGCAGGCAAAGAGCGTTTCTGAAAACTCAATCTTGCTTTGTGCTGATGTAAGTCGATGTAATTTGTAAAAGATTACTTCAAAACAACAGATTATTGTAATGACTCTAAATACTAATATTTTTTATCTTGTGGTATTCAGGCCACCTGAGTAAGTTTAGCACCTGTTGCAAGCATACATTTAAAGATTAATACAAACATATTATCTATATTTGTTACCTCTTATTTTAAGTGATATATTGCTTGGATATGCAGGAAGGTGTTTTTACCTTAAAACATTACATACATTGATCTAGTAAAAGAAATTTTAAATGAAATTCGTGTAAAAACTTGTCAATTTTTTTAAATGAAACTCCAGTTGTTTACGTGTGGTTTTGAACAGCAGAAAATCCTAACATAATATTTGTAAACATGGAACTCTTTACCAAGCCTACTTCTATTAAAAAGCAAATTTTTTCGTTGGATGCTAATAATTTAGATGTTAATAATCAAGAAGTATTTAGAAGTGTTTTTTTTATTCCTAAAAGGTTTTGTATTAAGCTGCGAATAATGGTAAAAAAAATATACAATCAATGGTGCTATCAAATTCACAATAATTCAATGGTTTTATAAGAGTAATTATTGTTGTTAATAATACACTAAAACTTATTGCTGTAGTTAGGTTTTACGCTAGTACAATGTTGTAAAACATAACAGAAAAGTTTAAGGTTTTTGAAGAACGTGTAAAAATACATTAAAATAAACACAAATTTCATTTTCATATAGAAATGATTGAATTAAAGGTTAGCAAATTATAAATGATCTTTTTGTGATTCTTTTTTCTTAAGGTTTGCTTACATGTAAAAAGCTAATTTGCAATAATCAATTTCAGAAATGTCAAGTAGAATGCAAAATTGGCACTTAAGTTATGCCATGCCCAGTTAATATTAAAATATCTGGAGATTAAAAATGTTGATAAACCATTTTTAGATACAGTTATGCCAACAATCGCCATTTATCTCACTTAACGTTACATTAAGCGAATGTGCACATTAATAAACACATTAGGCAAATTCTCCAATCAAATACATAGTGTAGTGCCTATGGGCCTCTATAAGGCAGGAGAATTGGTATTTTGAATTGGGCCGGGCTGGGCTTGGGCCTAAAAAATCGGAACAATTCGAGCTCTGATATATATATATATATATATATATATATACGGACTTAACAAATTTTAATGATTCATTAATATATGCGCATGGAATTCATTGTGTGTATATCCAAAACTTTTTTTACTAAAATGGACTTCATGATTCTAAAGGAAACTGTGAAATTAAGCCCCAGTTTTTACTATTGATTGACATAATATTTTAGAAACCATATTTTCAGTTGGACAATTTGCACTGTCGTCTCACTACTACTGAAAAATTGCAGAGGGAGTGTATATTAATGATAATATTAATTCTTTAAATTTGAAGTTACAGTAGCTATCAGTTGATTTAGAAATGAAATCCTGATTTAGTAGTACTAAGATTGCTATGTTATATTTACTACATATACCGTAGGATAGTTGAATGTGGAAATTCTATCCTATTCTATTTTTGCATTTAGATTTGCTGTGAATAAAGGTTGCTACTTATTACGTGATTGGGAAGATGATATTGGAGATAAAGTATTTTCAAACTGATGAATAGGACATAACTCTACCTCAACTGAGAAACTTTTATTTTTAAGTATTCACATTGTGTGTAAAAATCTTTCTTCAAACAACATTTTTAAACTTTTCTTAATAATCTATTGAATTTTATATCATTACACGTGTTACTCAAATATTTTGTTTTTAGTACACATTTTAATATCTATAACTAAATGTTGTGAAATACAATTCAATATATCATAAAGTGCGTTGAAATAGAAGTTAGTAATATCAAACGTAATACATCAAAGCAAGAACAATGTATGCATACAACAGATCCCACATAAAAATTATATACGAATATTCTCCGGTATAATGCTAATAATGGGAATCAATGGATATTATTTTACTTTGGGGGACCGACTTGGAGTGATAGTATAGTTATTAAGCTCTAAACGTAGCCCTAACTCTTCACCACAACCATTGAAATTGAAAATCATTTCATCATGATGAAATTTTTTAAAGTGTTGTGTGAAGGATTCGGGCTGTATTTAGATTCTAATTATGATTTTATGATGTCATTCAAACTGGGTCCCCTAGAGTAAAATACCTCCCCTAATTTCTTATAATATCACCTTATATGCTTATATTTACATTCACATTCGTTTTCTTTATCAACGGAAATTGCGTTTATTATTTTTCTACAAATAATTAAATATTTCAGTAATTATATATATATATATATATATATATATATATGAGTTTTTCATGATGTACTGAATATTAAAAATCTTTCAAGTGCTATCTTAGTTTTTTATGGTTGAATCATAAATTTAAAGAAAGGCAGAGGCAGTATCATTTTCAGACCTCGATAAGATTGTCCATGCATGCACTAATAAAAAATTAGATTATATTGAATTTGTATTTTTGTATATTTATTTTATTATAGTTTTCAATTGCTACAACAGATGCAATCTGAGGATTTGATGTTCTCATTACTATTTTAAAGCTGCTCTTTTTAATGTTGTTCCAGCATGCAAATTTAGATATTTGATGCCAATCAAGAGATACATTGATGCTTGCTTCCAAATGACCATTAGTTTNGAGTTTTTTTCTAATTCCGAGTTTTTTAGGGTAAAACATTTATTTTACAATAATTCTAAGCTAAAAAAAAGTTTTTGTGATTGTTAAGAAAATTAATATTTAAAGAAATTTAATTTTTATGCTATTTTCAAGTGGATTTTCGAACTAGTTCGAGTTCGAGTTTTGATGATTTCTCTTCCGAGTTTTTCTGATCAAGTTTTGCGAGCTTATTCGAGTTCGAGTTCTTAACATGAACCAGAATTTACATTGACTAAGGAATTTACATCAACCAGAATTTACATCAACCAGAATTTTCATTGACCAGCATTTCAAATATATTGGACACTTTTAATTCATTAACATGGAAAATGTTTTGATTGAAACCACAAACCAATTGAATGGTCTTTTAGTCATTCAAGAATTTTGATTTGCTCTAAATCATACTAAATCAAATAGAAAATATTGGAAATGTGTTAAGTGCAAAGTTAAGGCAATTTCTGATTTAAATAATAACCTCATTACTTTGCCAGATGTAGAGGATCACTCACATTCTTCAAATATAGAGGATGTGAGTAATGCAAAAATGCATGCAGAGCAATGTCACAGTCAATGCATGAAAATCTTTTACAAAGAGCCTCAACTGTTTATGCTAATGTTATGGGAATGGTAATTATAATAATATTTTGCTTATTTTTCATTTACTCACAAAGCTATGAACGTCATTCCTGCAAACAATTTCTCTTCTGCCATTTTCCATCTTGCAAATTGTTTTTTAAACGTTTGTAGTGCTTTCTATAGTTACTTTATGGTAATTGTACATACCTTTATAATTTTTGTATAGTCTTTTAGTAGTAGTAATAGGCATTTTATTAACCTTTAATTAATAAACTGTGGGGATAGTAGTAGTAATGCTTTCAATATTTAAAAAAAAATTTAAATATTTTAGCTTACAGTAACTTGCTCCTTAAATATTATAAAATCTAAAACTCTTCCTCCTCTATCTGAATCTGTAGAAGATTTAGCAATCCCTGAGCTCTTCAGAAAGGATAATTTTGGTGGTGATTTTGTGCAGTATGATATGATCCATGAAGGTAAGTGATTGCTGATATTCTCATCTGGGTTCATGATGAAGCTATTGGTTACTGCTGATGTTTTGCTTGTGAATGTTACATTTGATGTTTTGCCTTGGTTTTTCCTGCAAATGTACTTGCTTTGCTTTTTCTATCATGGAAAACTTTTTGTTGGCACTTATGGTTTGACCCAGCAAAGAACAAGTGCAGTATGCAACATTACATATATTTTAAATTTAGTCTTTTTGTTTTAGGTGTACTGTGCAATTCTCCAATTTTTGAAGCAGTTTTCTCAAGAAATACATGTGACATTTCAACCTCAAGTTTTTATGATTGATTTTGAGCCAGCAATGATTGCTGAAATTAATAAAAGTATGTTATATATATATATATATATATATATATTAGGGCTGTAGCATGACATGATACTCAGCATGATAAAACATGACATGAAAAACATGAAAAAATATGGCATGGTATGATAAAACATGACAAATGAATTTCACACGATAAGACATGAAAAACATAGTAAATTTCCATAGAAAATTTATGCGTTCTACTTTTGATTTGGAGAGCAATCGAACCTCTAAGGTAAATTATTTCGAAGGTATCGTCTTTAGAAAAGTTTTAAAAAATTTGTGTTTTGATAAATGCAATTGTAAAGAGGTACTAAATTGTAAAAACTGTTAATTTACTCGCAATCTGACATTATTAGAATAAATTACTCACCATCACCCTTAAATAGAGTAAATTTGTTTTATCATTGTTTCTGATTGCTGCATAATAAGTAGCCTAGGTCCCCTCGAAAATAAAACAACTTTAATAATATGATGCAAAAATAAATTTCATACTGAAATTATTTAGCTACAATTATGCACTTTAGCATCCAATACTGTCATGGCTAGTGCATTTAAAGATTGGTCTACTATGAAGCGTAAAGATTTTGTATTAAATACTCAATTTTATGCGCGTTATAAGCAATACCATTCTAAAATATCTACAAGCCAATTCTTCATTTATCTTTCACTGAATAGTCCTCGTCATTAGCTAAGCCTTCACAAATAATTTAGGCTTTCATGCCATCTATATCGCATGTTTCGCCAGGTTTCAATTAAATCTTTTACTCAATTGGTGCAGACTGTTAGAGTCAAGATGAAGGTTTGCAGAAGTGCTTTGAAAATGTCACTCGTAAGAATATTGAAATGTCGGTAGGCGCAACTATACTTGCACATTTGTAAGCGTAACAACGGATAACTAATTCTAATGAAGCATCGACTAAAAACTATATTGAAGTGACTTTTCATGTTCTTGATGATTGGAAGTTAATGGATTATATACAGCTGTATCTTTTAAAGAAAATATATCTATTTTGTTGTAGTTTCTTATGATATCTAATATTTCTGTTATGTAGTTGACCCAGCTTACCATACGGTGTGGATGTACGATAGATAATGAAAAGCGTCAAAAGAATTTAATATATAGGGTAACATACAAAATATTTGCTTAATATACACAACACGACATGATAATTTTCAAAAACATGACATGACATGAAATAATAATTTTTAGTCAAAGTGACAGCTCTAATATATATATATATATATATAGATTGATTGTTAGAATTTCAAATAGAGGATACAAAGCACCGTATTCTATAAATTATTTTGAGTATGCTGAGCTAAATAGGAAATAATTTTTGCATTTTCTGATAATTTACACGCTCTGTTCCGACTTTTATTAGGAAGTTAATGCACTTTAATACTCTTTCGACTTTCTAAACTCATTGTCTTAATTAGAAGACCTAGTTAGTATCTCTTACAAATTACATTTCAAAAAGCCTCAATCTTTGAACTGCTTTCCTTTCGAGAGTAATTACAATGCTAACTTTCAAAAATATTATTTGCAATGTTTCTTTGAAAGAAATCTTTATAAAGTTTTAATGAATTCCCACAGCGTTCTTGGGTAATACAATATTGTCCATAGCTTAAGAAATCTAAGTAAAAGCTTGCTAATTTCGTAATTCTGTTTTTGGGGTTATGCAATACAGAAATTTTTTAAAAACTTTTCAAAGAATATGCTCAACACCTTTAGGTTTTCTCTCCTACAAATGTGACAAATGTTTTGTTAGATGTAATTAAATTTTAACTAACTGACTTTCCCAAAGTGTGCTTAACTTTTTTACAAATATTTCAACTTCTAAAAAATTATATTTTGTCATGCCAAGTATGTCAGCGTATTTGATCTGGATTCTTGATACATGTAGACCTATTTTATAGTTACATTCATATCTCTATAATAAATACTTATATCAAAATATATTACATAGTTTTATTATTATAACAAAATATATAATACAATTTAACTATCGAGTTAAAAAAGTTTGTTTTATTGAATTAAAAATAAGTGTAAGAAATATATATATATATATATATATATATATATATATATATAAAAGGTATAGACCATATACATATATATCGTTTTCTACAATTTTCAACAACTACTTGCTTATATGTATAGTTTGTCTTCGAAGTGCAATGTCAAATCTTCACATTTTCTTATAAATTTAGTTTAAATTTAGTTTGGAAAGTAATCACATTGAGGGGCCTGATCTATAATTACTCCAAATGCATTAGTGTTAATTAGTAATAACTCTATTGCTTATAGAGTGTAGTCGCTATGTCTAATTCTTTAGCAGTCACTAATTAATTAAATTAAAATTAATGCAAAAAATTTCATTTGAAGTTTGCATAAATTATAATTATCATTGTATTTTAACTACTAAAAAACCTAATGCAATTTTTCTCTGACATTACATCTATTGAAAATCATCGCAAACCATATTATATTAGTTTTAAGTTACTTTTAACTACTTTGCTTTTGTAAGTTAACAGTTCTTTTCTTCATGGAAACGTTATACCTAGTACAATATTTAAAGATAATTTTTCGAAGAGATATCGTGTGTAATTGCAGCAATGTCGGAAAAATATCAAATTTCAAATGTTGCAACTATTTTTGTGGTCTAAAAAGCGTAGTTGTAAAAAAAGCGGGGCTTCCAAACACTTCCAAAATTCTCTTTTCAATCATATTCATGATCAGAAACACTATTCTTTCAATACGAAATATAGAGAAAATTGGATTCAGACACAAGGTTCTCAACATCGGATGGGAAGTGAGTTTTTTATACAAAATGTCATGCTTTTTATAATTGATCTTAAAAAATCTCATCAACGGTTAGAAACACTTAGACATGTAAAACATTGCCATAAGAAGAAGCAAATATATAGAGCTGGGTGTATTCTATTGCAGCAAAATCTTTAATTTTTCATTAACACGAAGATGTATTTGAAGTTAGAAAAATATTTTAATAGCTAATGCTATTTTTTGCAAAATGTATAATATGAAATACTACAGCATTTTTAGACAAAACTAATAGATATATTTAAGGCATTAATTGATGAGCTAAATTCATATTTGTTATAATGTTATTAATTTTTGTTAAATTAAAGTGTTTATCAAATCTATTATATAAAGAGCAAAATGGGTGTGTTTGTCCTCTTATAACTCAGAAAATTTTAGACCTAGGTACCAACATCATATATTTTTGTAAGCCCCATGACTTTCTGAAGGTTTTAGGCACATTTAATCAATGAATTAATTAGTGAACTAATTATTGACTTACATGTTCCCATACTTCATTTCTTTCTATAAGTGGTATTTCATAGTTCCTCTTATTGTTTAACAGATTTCTCAGTTTTACAGCTGTTTTAGAGAGAATTTCCAAGATTATTAATATATTTAATCAAATCCTACGGCATAGAATTTTAAAATTTTAGAATTTCTGCTTTTTTGAATGCATTTCCCGAGAAAAGCACGGGTCAAACAGCTAGTGCCTTATAAAATATTAATGCAATTCCATCTAGCGGATAAATATTGATGTTTTTATATAATATTCTTGATATTCAAGAGTTCACTTCAAATATAATTATTCAACTTTTCTTTATTTCTTTGTTCTAAAGTTTATTAATGTGTTATTTTCTAAGTTAACAATGGCATCGTAAGTGGCTGCACAAAGGGTTCAACAAAGAAACTAGGGTAACATTCAATTATATGATTTGATAGAAGTATATTGAACACATTGAGATCTTCCATTATCAGATAACGATAATTATCGCTTATAATTTATCTTGGAAGGGTGAAATTATTCACCGACATATTTCAACACTAAGATTACGCATTTTCTCAAAATGTGTTGATCTGATCTCGAGTATATTTATGGTAATTTTGTTACCCGGTAATATAACTATTTTTAGTGAATACCTTAGGATACATTCATAGACACCAAGCATAATTTTAAACAATATTTTTTTCAATTTTTCCTAAAATACATGACTATGAAGTTACTTTGTATGGCATGACGTCATATTCTATTTGCTTCTTAACAATGCAACAACAAAAGCTGTCAACGTGAAAAATTTTCAAGTTCTCGATCATGAGAAAAGAGCTTTGTAAATTTTTTTTCACTAGTTTTACTACAGGCGTCAAAGATACTCAGCCCTATCAAAGTGAAAAATATCTAAAAATAAATAAACAATCAAAATTAAATGTTGTTGACGGTTTTGTTGTTGATGCATGGTTATAGATCACTTATGAGCCTGTGAATTTTAGTGTAATATTTTGATATTGAAAATCTAATCAGAATTGTGAAGTTTTGCATTAATGATTCAAAAAATTGGAAACATTAAGAAAATAAATAGAGCTATTTTGCAATTTAGTAATATTTACTAATATTAACATACTTATAGTTGTAGATTTGTAAATCAAAGAAAATTGTTTGCGTTAACATGTTGCTAGAACATATAAGACAACATATTAATTTAAAATATTCTTAGAAAATTAATTCTCTTTAACTTTCAGACGATTATTTCAAAGAAATTTATTTTCAAAAATTCTGCGTAATAAAAACAAAGCGAAGGATTCTTCTTTTAACTGTAGTCTGGAAGAAACATATTTAAAATATAAAGTTGGTATTTTTAGAAACACTTAACGAATATTGTTAAGTAAATGTTTTATTGTTATTAAAATAAAATTATCTGTCTGAAGCGGAAACAATTGCTTTTGAATGTCATACAGTTATATTTTCACATATTTGTTTTATAGAATAATGTTTAATCAAAAAGGTGTGCTGCATTTTCTTGGCTGAAGACAGCTTTTATAAATCCATTAGAAATATTAAATTCGAATCAATGAGCAATCAATAAAAAACAAATAAATAGTTGTTTAATTCCCAGTGCAAACATACAAGGCCTAATTGGCTAGACTACTAGACGCAGGCATGGTGATATATTTATAAATTCGAGCACTCGTTTCACCACTTTCTATTTAATATATATTTATTATGAATCCTTTGATTGAACAATTGGTATATATTTATTTAAATATACTTCCCTTGTCTATTTTATAATAATGGACACAAAAATATAATATCCATAAATAGTTACTGGGTGATAATTGGAATTTGAATCCTTCTCTACTGCTATGGAATTATGGAAAGCATTTGCCACTTAAGAACAGGAATCTAGGGCATTCAATCGAAAAATTTAGAGAATAGAAATTTTTAACACCACTGTAAAGTTGTATTAAACTCTACATTCGCATTGACACAATCTTCACCAATAGATGAGGGAATCACCTAAACATTCTAAATTTTTTAAAATGCTTGGAGAAAGTTGTCTTATTGTATCTATAAAGCTGTGTACTTTAGCATTACCATTTTTTAGTCCATGACAAGTGCAGTCTATCTATAAGTCAATTTTGCATAAAAATATGCTACTTAATTATTAAAACACGATATATTGTATGAATTGGCATTAGGGTTATTGCGATGTTCTGTTTTTCTGATGGACAGCCCAATAATAAACTGTCCTACTCAGAGGATATGACTTTATATACAAAAAGCCTATTTTTTAGTTAAAAATAATATTTCAATGCACGAAGGTCCATAATAGTAATTTGCAGTAAATAATGCACTTTTCCCGAAATATTCGACATATTTGGTAGTTTTAATGGTTTTCAAACATTCATGCGCAATGGTAGTTATGCTCTGGTTAACTTTGATTGTTATGTATATTTTTTCAATGAAATTTATGAACTTCAAAAAGAGAGTTTTCTATATATATATATATATATATATATATTCTCTTCTACTCCTGAGATGAAAAACTCCATTTGAAACTCAGTTTTCCCTTGGATCTTATGATTAGTATGAAAGTAGTTTCCAAACGTCAAATTATCTATTAAATTTTTACAAGGAGTAGAGCAGCTGCTAATTCAGCATTTCCTAAAATATGGCTGTAGTATTAACGAGCAGCCGTCAGCCTTGCCTTCAACTTTTTTTGGCTCAGTAGCCAATTTTATTCAGACTTAATTTTCCTAAACTAAAATTCATAAAATTCATGTCAGAAGTCTTAACCCTAAACAAACAAGGGGTATTTGAACAATTTTCATGATCCCACAGAAAAAATTTTAAATGCTTACAGCTCAAAAATCTATTCAAGCTTTGCTCAATCTGAAATCACCACGTGATAAAAGAGAGTCTCCTCGTGACCTCTGACTTTGCGGATTTGGAATATCTTTGCAGATATCAAGAAACAGATAAAGTTCTTTTTTGATTCCATGGGCTCAAAACCTTATGAAAACATGAACATTAAAGTTAAAGTCTTTTTCAAAAATTTAAAATTTTCAAAGAATATTGGTTAATATATTCAACAACCTCAGCCATACCAATACATGTTAATAGAAATTGACATCCCATGCCCCAATATTTTCAAATTTGTTAATAGGCTTGGAAAAAATTCCTTGTAAATGTGGAAAAACGGTTTGTTTTTTAAAACGGACCCCAGGTTGTTTAAGATTAAAATTTTTTTTAAGTTTATAAATGTATATATTAGCTAAAATCTAAGTATATTCAATTTCAGGATGTACTTTTTCATTACACATTTTTGTGGCATGCGTCATATGAATGAAATGAATTGGAGTTATTTTAAAGAGGCTGAACCGAGTCATAAACAATTAATATTCAGGCTTTTATACAAATAGAAAACTCCTAAAGTTAGCATTTTCGGATTTTTTGATAGCTTAACTCCTTATTTCTATAACAGAATGGTTAAAATATCAAGTATTTTGAAATCATAGCTAAAATATTTATTGTAAGTGCGTCCCCTGAGTAGGGATTAAATCAACTTTTGCTTGATTACATAAACAATCTAAGGCCGCTTAGAAAACCAGAAAGAACTTTTTGCTATTGATGAATTTTTTGTTAGAGGCATTTTTAGTTAATTTGAATTTTCAGGTCTTTTCAAACGTACATTTCAGTTCTCACATATTTTATGATAATTTAATATATATTTCTGCCCATAACATAACAGATCCTGTTATTACAGAATGATTTATAACAAAATTAATGTCCAAATTTTTACTATAAATGGCTTGCCTAAATTGGATTTTTGACATCTTGACGGCAGTTTACTAATGCGTTTCTTGGATATTTCAATACTTTGAAAATTAATTTTAGTCCATATAATTTCAAAAGAGGTAATTGCACTAATAAAAAATTTAAATCTTTTACATAAACCATAGCAAAAAATGTTATCACAAAATTTATAATGAAGATTTGAACTTGCAGATAAATTATTTTGGGAAGCTCGAGAATTTGGTAATGAAAGTTTATCTGTGTCAATTATTCCCACTGCGGATTAAATTTTTATTATCTTGTGTATATGTGTTGCTGATCATATCTACACATGCCCCCCTCCCCAAGTTTGAATATAATGCAAATCTATTGCAAGTTCCACTTCCTAAATTGAATGCTTATCATATAATGAAATCTAATGTGTAGTAAATTTGAATTGTTTTATTTCTTAGAAAGGTTAAGATATTCTACTATTTAAGTGATGAATGATAACTTAAATCTTACTTTCTTACTCAAGTGAAAGAAGCTTGTCAGTAATTTCTAATTTTTCTCTATATATTATATTTGATGGAATAATTATTGGTTATTTTTAGTTTTTATACATTGTTATTTTAGATTTTTGTACGTTTATTCAATAATTTTTCCGTATTTTGCAATTTTTACAAATAATTTAGAAAACTTATGTCCTTTGTTATATTTGAAAGAGAGTAGAACCAAGGCCTACTGTAATCACGGCCTGGCGATTTGCAGTAAAATTAACAAAAATGAGGCCGCAAATAGACTTCCTCACGCCCCAAGATTTGATGCAACAAATCATTTAAGTAACCAAATCAAAGAATTAGATATTGTACACATCTATTCACTTTTTGGAGCACTTTGATTCCTTGAAAATTGCAAAAAACACCTTCAAATATAATGGGGCCATTATCAATAAACAATCATGTTTCTGCATATGAAAATTTATGATTTGACGTCATAAAACCAGCGAATATAGATCTACACAAGCAGAAATGTAGATCTAACCTTCCTACTTTGAGATGAAATATTTATAGAAATTTGATTTACTTCTTTGTTTGTGAAAACCTTTAATTGTTTGATGAACCTTTTTTTGTTGCCAAACAAATACAATGGCTGTAATTCCACAATTTTTTGGGAATTTTCGGTATTCTTTGTGTTGCACATTTGGAGAAAATTTTACACCCATTCCTTTCTTGCAAAAGTATTTATTGCTATTTTCGTTTTTTGTACCTCAAATCGCCAGGCCGTGATTAAAGTAGGCCTTGGTGGAACATATTTTTTTATTGATTTTGATGAAATTCAAAATAAAAAATATTATAAAAATAGGCTCTCGTAAATATTTCCAAATATCATGCATGTCATGGCTTTCCTTAGTATCTATTCAGTTTTGAAATGAAATAATTTGTAGGCAGCATTTTCTACTATATAGTACAATTGGATTTCTCTTAATCAATGGAAGTTATCGATAGAAAACATTAGTTTAATATTCATGTTTGTTTACGTGTACTCATAACAAAATCCTTAATATTTAGCAAAATGAAATTTCAAGAAATAATGGCATACAGAAAACCAAAGGAATTGTTTCGGACTCACATAGAATGACCCTAAGCATTTTAATCATCAGCCTCATTTATGTGTTGTGCTTCATGCCTGACTTCACACTGAGGTAAATACTTTATACGAATATATTTTTTTGTCAAGATATGCGATTTATACAATATAATATTACTAATTAAACATGTTTTCACCAGGAAACTGATAAGATTATGAAAATTGGGGTGAAGGGATTGGAGTGTCACTTAGATTATGCCCATTAAGGCATAAATTTAGACTGAAGCATGCATGACTGAATAGATTCGGAGCAGAAGAGAACATGCTATTGCCATCAGCATATAACATGTATTCAGAATTAGAGTTGGAAACATGCAGCACAAATTCATTGATGAATATCATGAAGAGAAGCGATCCAAGAACTGAACATTAAGGTACACCGGAAGTAACAGGAGTGATGAAAAAGAGAGCATTAATTTAATTCTTTCAAAAGTAGGTAAGAAAGAATTGAATTGGTCGATAATATGAGCAGTGGTGTCTAGGAAGATTTTTGCCCAATTTGAAAATAAGAAAAATTAATGCAGTTTTCCATATTTAATGGAATAATGAAAAATGAAAAAGTTAGAACAGAGGGTAGCCAGAGAATAAGAGAATAAGAGAAGGAGACAACTGATCAAACAGAATGGAATGTGACTTCAGAGAGCACAGAATTCAAATACTGTATTTAAGAAGAAGAAATTAAGAATAATTTCAGACAGATTTAGAGACTATGAATGTGAAGAATGAGAAGTATTGGAATAGCTATTGGGAGAAAAAACAAAACAAAAGTAGTATGTCAAATTTTACATTTAAAAAGTGATTAAATTAGTTTGTGTGAATCACTGAAAAAAAGTATTAGAAATGTCGACTGAAGGAAAAAAATCTTATCCCGTTCCATTGAGTCAGAATATTTAGATGATAAATTGTGAGACGTTTTTGTAAATATGGTTTGCCGAGGCATCAACCTGATGTTGTGGTGAGATAATGGAAGAGAGACTTTGACCTCGCGGTTTTTTGAGTGGACTAAAAAAGAACGTTTATGAGATAAAATGGATTAAATAGATTAAAGCAATTAATCATGAGAAGGGAAGACAGGTAAGGGATCAAGAAATATTGAAAAAGTTATAATCATCTTGTGAATAAGAAAAAATTATGAATGGCTACTGGGTAGAATAAGATAAAGAAGGGATATCAATGTATAGAAAATCCTTATCAGTGAAGAACGGGGAAGAATTAATAGATGTGACTGATACATCAGATAACATGGAAAGGTCAAAATTCAGAGTATTACTGGATGTGTGAATATATATGTAATTGATGTTAGGATACCAACATTTGAAAATTTTATCTTAAACTATGCAATAGATATATTAACCTGGCTTATTTACTTGAAATTGCATAGCTTAGAATTAGAAGAATATGTCTCTTAGAAATCGCAATGTTACAAAAATTTATGAAAGAATTAGTGTTCAAAATGTAACCATTTTCTATATTAACTTCTACAATATAATTGCACTATAAGGCCAAATAGTAATTTGAATGTAGAGAAAATTCATGTTTGTGATGTTTTGATTGTATAATTTTTATCATAGTTATTCATAGAAAATATTTAAAAATTGATATAGCAAACACCTCAGTGCCAGCTCACCACCAAGAACATGAAGTAAAAGACGTAATGAAACCTATTTATTAACTTAAATCAAATATTTCATCTACTTATAAAGTGATCAAGAAATCAGTTATAAAACCAATATTGATCTCCTTAAAGTCCAAAGATATTTTACCGAACAAAGATACCATAAAAATGTCTAGTTTCTTCATTGTATATAAATATGATTGTGAAAAAAGAAAATATTCTTATATTAAATAAACTAAGCTACACTTTATGGCAACAACGAACATTTCGAGAGACCTACGAGAAGTTTATACGCATATACATCAAACAATAGAAAATTTTACTATAATTTTAATACCATAATCGGAGATGCTATAATAAATTTAACCATGCTGATAAGTCGAAATGATTGAACATCCAGAAAAGCAGTAATTCTTTATTATATTTGTTGTAGGGCATGCAATAAATATATTACAATATTTAGTATAGTTGATATTAAATTTAAAAATTAATACCACAAAATTTACATATGAGGATGATTTAGTAAATCGAACCCGGTTAAATTTTGACAGTGTAGATTAATATTGATATTTATTTATATGTATTTAGGTTCTTAAATTGGACCGTTGGATATACACTATATGAAAATCAAGTGGATCAGATTATTAAATTCGGAGCTTTCCGTGTTAATTTTGCGGCAAACCCATTTGTATACATTATTTGCAGTTACCATTTCCGAAAGAAAGTCAAAACTTTTCTGAAGTGCTCCCAAAAAACTTCTCTAAATAGAGCAAGTAGTCTAGTTTCTTCCCATAGGCGCTTAAGAAGTAATTGCGCAACGTCTATTGTTTAAGCTTCTTGCTAGTTCTGTTCTGTATTTCTGTAAGTTAAAATATTTTTATATGATTTTACAATATTTTTAGTTCAATAGCTGTTACTTGTTTGCTTGAGTCACCTATAATTTTTAAAATATTGTAAAGTATCTACATGTATATATGCACTGCAATTTACAAAACTGTAAATAACCTATTATATAAAGAAAAACAAAGCAATTAATTAATAAATCGCAGCACATACACACCAACATAACATAACAAACAAATATTTGCAACTAAAATATTATTTTCTCATATATTGCACTACGAATCAAACTAATTTGAAGCATTCTTATAAATTTTAAATTAATCAATGCTCTAAATTTGTCTGCAACAGAATAATAAAGAGAAAAATCTGACGCTTAAAAGTGCTGTTTAGCTTAAACTGCTTTCGCTGATTTGCACAGGCAGAAGCACACCATAGTAGTAGAAACATCACTAACCCTAAAATCAAATATTACTGTTATCTCAACCCCTTGATTAGCAAACCACAAATAGACCTATGCAACTTATCAAACAGGCGCATGATAATAACAGTTTTGATTATATGAGAACTAGCCTGATCACAATATTCTCACCTAATGTGTATCATCGCCGACTGCAACTCATACACTATTCGCTGCTGACTGATGATCATTCCTGAAAATTGAAGGCCATATGTTATCTCTTCTTAGTTATCACAACTCATTTCTTGAACCTAGGTCAGATAATATAGTCCAACCCATCGTGAATCTAGTATTAATATGGTCCACATCAAGATCTTCCTATTTCAATATAACGTCTTCAATAACAAAAATTTACGGGAAGTTAAGGTAGTGTTAGGAATCTGGGCAATAGTCACAGATGCTCTCCAAACGTAGTCCGTCGACTTCTCTATAACTGGTCTATAAGTTAACGTGGTAATTTTTTACTATTCCCATACCGTAAACTTTCAACTGAACTGAATCTATCCGCAGGTTCAAAGACAAAGTTGGTAGTTTACCTTCCATCCAAATTCCGAAATGCTGTCATGACCTAAGAATTTGCTAAACAAATGTGACATTATGCTCAATTGTGTAGATTGTGCACAATGTCCACTTCAATGGTAATATCTGTGAATGCAATACCAAAACATCCCTGTTGGCGTCGGTCTATGTATATATGAATATAAAACAAAGCGAAATTTTTTATTAATTTGGTTGCTTATTAAAGTTTGACTTCTATTTAGATGCTCCATTATATATATATATATATATATATTAGAGTTATGAATTTTCCTCCTCTTTCCAAATTTTCAAATTTTACATAGCCTCATGAGAAAAATTTTTGTGAATAAACACTGTTGGTAATGATAGCTCTGTGATTTGTGAAAAAAAAATCCCGCATAAAAGCAAGGGTTTATATTTGCAGATTTAAACTATTTATAGTAATCAAAGATATATCCGCGCAAATGATGATTCATTTTAAGTGCATTCATAAAGGTTAAAATGGCGTTTAAAGTTTCAAGCAATAATGTGGAGAAGAACGTTGACATTTGGCAACAAAATCGGACTAATTTCGAGAAATGAAAAGAGAAACGCAAGTCTGTTGAAATTGTTGAAGTTTCTCTGCATGGGTGTTGCAGATTGTCATTATTGTATATCGTGATAGGAAGTTTTTTAAATTTAGCTACTGTGTCAAAATTGAGAAGGGCGAGAATCAAGATAATCAGTGATAAATTCATGAGCTTGTGGAGCAAATTGAGTCTGCTCATTATTGGAAAGAAAAGTAACAAACTTGGTGTAAAAATGTGTCGCATTTTGTAAAAATCGCAAAGTGCAACAAACTCAATTTAATAGCATATTTGATATTACAAAGAAAAATGGTGATTGGTTGAGTGAAGAAGATAGCTTTTTCATAAGAAACAAATTAAAAGTGATGGACGAGTGGAATATTCCCTTCAAATACTCACGAAAGTGTGTCCAGCAAGAAGATGTGCAGCAGGATAGCATATCCGCCTCTGATGATAGTTTCTCAGAAAAGTAGGCTGATGATTATTATCATAGATATCCAAACTATTCGGAGTCCAATATTTCTCACCATTCCACGAATAAATCAGCCAATCCTTTAATAAAGACTGGGTTGTGCACTAGGAAAGATGCAAAGGTTTGACGTCAGAAATCTGATGATGGCTGTTCATTACCAACCTCCTCACAATCCGGAATATATAAGAAAACAATGAAGAAATCAGAAATATTGATACAAGAAATGAAAAAAACTAAAACATCAAAATTGGGCTTTGCATCTTGACGGCAAGCTTATTGATTCAAATAAACATCAAGTAATGGTTTTGAAAAAGCATAGCATGGAAGTTCGTATCAGATTATTGTGATTAGCACATGGAAAATCTAAAAGTATTGCAACTGGCAGGAAGATTTTTCATTATTTTGATTTTTTCTTTTTTTTGAAAAGGTATTATTCATATATTAACTATTTTACAAAAATAAAAAATTATAAATATAGAATTAAAAATTTGTCCAGTTTCAAGGACTAAGTACATATCTTCTAAATCAGCATTGATTATAAATCAAGAATCAGACAGTAATTCTATACATCAAGTAGTTGAAAATCGTGAAAATTTTATCTAAGAAGACAACAATAGACAAATGCACAAGCATGTTAGTCCGTGTTTTGAAGAATTTTGGATTATATAACACAATATTCAATAAACTGTCCATTAGTGATGTCACCCCAATAACCATTTTGTATGGAACAGTCACCATGTGAATCTTTAATTGCAAAAACAGATAATAACGTTTCAAATTTGCACATCATAGTAATCTTCGCCAGTTCGGAAACCAATACTCTACTGTGACTGGGAAACTAGTCTACTTGCAATTTTTGGAGTGTTTTCTTGGATTCATGGCCCCATGCGCCGTATACAGTAAACACAATTGGCAGGCATTGACTAAATCAAGGCATTCACCAGCTGCAACACTCGCTCCAGTATTGGAAAGATTATTGAGCAGATGTGTCACAGTAACAGCAATAGCGCCCGATTTGCCCATTTACCATACAGGTATGAGAATATCGGCTGGACGAGTTTTCCGCTGGCTATCGTCCAAGCAAACACCTTTTTCCAACTTTGGATTCATGAGGACTACCCAGCATGCAGTGTAAATTGTGTCTCTGAGATGAATTACATCTGGGCTGTCTTTACAAATTGTGGCATATTGTCCAAAAATGTCAAGACTCTTATTTTTGCATAGTGTGCGCCTGGCACCTTCTTGTGCTAAACTAACACTTAAACGCAATTTAAGTAATTGTTGGACTTCCTCTGCCTCCAGACGGAAACCCAACCCTGATGAGGGAGTGGCAAGTAACCAATCAGACGCATGTAGAGCTGACAAAGAAGATAGTCTAACAATATCAGCTGGACTAGTTTCTGCTATTTATTATTATTATTAGAACTTAGCAAGTAGTTAAAAGAAAAAGAAAAAAGAAAACATTTAGCACCATGAAACCCGAGTAGAATGAGTGACGTCTACTTGAAGGGGGTGACTTTGAAGGTGTTGCGACGCTGTAATTGCACTGATATAGAGTTGAGATTGATGGTTAGCACGATTTAACTGGCACTATGTTACAACCACGTTGCAAATCGCAAAAAACGAGCTATGATAGGTACTGCGATAAATTTACAGGAAGACTACGACATGAGGAACAGTGGCAAACCATGATTCTGCTGCATGAAATAAGCTCATTGTATGACTGCAAAAAGTAGCAACAGAAGAACGGAAGCAAGGGGCTTTTTCAAATTAACAGGATTAAAGAAATCGAGTTCCGGAGGAAGAAAATTTACTAAACGAGGAATTCTGTACCCGAAATTTGAAGCGCTTAGTTCATGCTTTATCCGGGGTAGCTTAAAAATAATCTGAGACTCCAAGCGTGTAGAATAGCTGGGTTTGAAACGTTAGATAATCTTACCAGATCATATCTGCCTGAAATGATCGATGACAGAGTAAGAATGTCATTTAGTTATAGATTCAATGAGACTTGAAGTTTAGTCGTGTTAGTCTGTCCCGGTATTCCGTTATAGGCCCAAATATCCACTTAGTGATTCGATGTTGAACCTGCTCAAAATGTCGCAAAGGATAGTGACGGATTATTAGCATGGTTTACGTTCATACATTTAGACTGATATTGTCCACTTTGTTTTTGCTACTAATCTTGCATGAACCCCGGCAGATAAACTTCATATTTCACTAAGCCAGGTGCTTTGTATCTCACTAAGATACATACCAGACATGTGCCTTTCTAAATGAATAATCATGCAGGATGGCGCAACTATTACACCACAGGATGGGGCAGGACATATTGTGCCTTGTTTTTGAGGAGGGTCAACATCAGTTAGGGTTAAACCTACAAAATCCTGCGTAATTCCTTATTCTTGGAAATTATTAGCAATGCAGATTTCTTTTACTTCTTTGATTTCCTTCGTTTCATATTTATTAAATTACTTAGCACGTTCTTTGGTTCTTTCTGAGACATATACGTTGTATGATTCCTTGTATGATATAATTTGCTTAACGTAAAGATTCACGCCGTTAGGTTTCCCACCTATTCATATTTTTATATATATTTTGATTTGCGGCATTGTGTTAAGATAATAGGGCCTAATGTGCGACACAACAAATATGAATAGTGCGAAGAAAAAAAACGTTGTTGGTTGGTAGCAGCAATTTTTGAGAACAAGAACCTAGCAACACCTCAATATGTAGATGCAAACACCCAATTTTGGACAGGGTTTTGAGACGGATAATAAATGAGTGTTTAGGTTGTAGTGAAACGTCATCTCCAAACATATCCTACACATTCATGAAAAATTGTTAAAAGCTTACCTCAAATTTTGATCAAACTAGAAAAACCGAATTGAAAAAGCTTAAGACAATTACATCGAGGGATGAGATGCTATTTCTCTATAAACTTAGGTACACATTCCGGTTTTATTTGGCAAATGGTGAGTTTGCTAATTGTTTTCAAGAAACTACCTGCCTTGAGCCATTCAATTCACGTGCTATCTTTGCAATTTTAGCTTTTATTTTAATATTATAAAACCGTGATGGTTTGCTACCAGTGTGCAAATTCATTACTGATGAATGGTTTGATATGTTGTTCTCGAGTAAAATCTTTGACGCACTGGCATGAACAAAAATTAATTCAACTTTTTCAATTATAAGATTTTCGTAATTTTAATCAAGTTTACGCAGGATGGTTTTGCACTAGATCTCAAAAATATATAATGCTTTAATATTTTTTCATAAAACCTCTTCACATTATGCTAGGTAAACAGAATATTGTGAAAAATTCATAACCTATAAAAATATATATATATATATATATATATATATCGGAAATAATGTTTTAAGCAGCTACATATGAAGATATAAAGTACAAGATTTTGACAATGAAATTTTTCATTCGTTTGAAACATGCTTTCAGAAATAATGGGCATCGATTTCTGCATGTGTTGATATTGTTTATTATTGTTTTGATCAAAATTAACCATAGGGATGCTGCAATTTTATTTTGACAACCACTTTTGATAGGGAAATAATGTTTCGGGCACAATAATTTATCCATTCATAAACATCTGTTGCACTTTGAAATGTGATTCTATTATATACTCTTAAAATTCATTTGTTTCTAGTTGTTTCTCATCTAATTCTTGCATTTATAATGCCAAAACACAAAACGGAAGCAATCAGAGCCCTAATAGTAAAAATGCACCCCGAAGACAAATCTAGTCATGATATATCAGCCTTAGTGGGTCTTCCAAAGAGTAAAGTGAGTGACATCATAAAACGCTATAAAGATGAAAAAACGATAACTCCAAAAAAGAGTAGCGGACGTCCTCCCAAAACGAACCCAAAGAGTAACAGGAGGCTGATAAAGCTGGCCAAGTCTAACCCATTTCTCACTGCTGCTCAATTGCACTTGGAATGGACAGATGGAAACTGTGTAACAGGTAGAACTGTTCGTAATAGCCTCAAAAGAGCAGGATAGCGAAGACATATTGCATCGAAGAAGCCATATTTATGAAAGATTCAGAGATTTAATCGACTTATTTGGTGTAGATTGCGTTGATGTAACACGTTTGAAGAATGGTCAACAATTGTTTTTTCGGATGTATACTGAATTAAGCTTAGGCCTAAGTTAAGACTTAATTTGAGACGCCCAAAAGATACAAAGAATCGTGTGAAACCTTGATATACACTCAAAATTTCTAAGTATAGTGGTCAATCAATAATGATATGGGCAGCTATTTGGTTAAGTGGTCAGAGGATTATTACTAATGTGGATGGAACATTAAAAAGTCGACAATATTGCATGATTTTGCAAAACAACTTGTCGCCTTTGCTTTATGTGGATGACATTTACCAGCCAGATGGGGCCCCATGCCATACCAGTCGCCAAACAATGCTCTTTATGGAAGAATCACTTTGGTGGACTCACGGCCAGCAACAATCTCCTGATTTTTTTTTCAAGCAAATTTTATTGCTATAATAAACAAACAAAACAAATACTACAAACTACTATACATGTATATTTACAAAATTAAAAATATGCACACTTACTTAAAGGGCGTAAATTTCAAATGTTAAATGAAATCTGTCCATGCGCTTAGTTTGTTTGATATTCCTAAAAGTGATTGTTTGGATAATAAAATTTTTTTAATTTTTCTTCTAAAATGTTTATAATTTTGTTCCTGTTTTATTTCGAGATTTAAGTCATTCCATAATCTAGAAGCTTTAAATGAAAATGAATCTGGACGATTAATACTACTATGCAAATTGTTGTTTCTATCATTGGTTTTGATATAATTGCTTAAAAAGTGCGTAGATTTTGAATTGTGTACATACTTGTGTATCATACAAAGAGTTTGATATTCGATAAAGTACAATGGTGAAAGAACATTGCCACCTTTTATAAACGTGCTCACTGATTTATGCTTATCAATATAATTCAGAGTTCTTATTGCCCAATTGAATATTTTTGCTAGTGATGATCGATTATTTGATGTGATATTTTGGAATAAAAAACAACAATAGTT
>CABFPE010000095.1:457166-469950 GCA_900660155.1 Hofstenia miamia
CCCTGTGGCTTGTGCTCATACCACTTGTCTCCTGCTTCTAACCCATGCTGCCTGCTCAAACTCCAGTGTACCATTCTTCCCACCTTGTCATGCCTGAACTTATACTCATTCTGTGCCAACTTCTCACACCCTGCTATCAGATGATCTACTGTGTCTGCCTCTTTCTTACATAGCCTACACTTATCAATTACTTCTGCTCATCTGTCTATATGCTTCTTCACCCAGTTTGTTCTTATTGCTTGCTCCTGTGCTGCCATTATCAGTGCTTCTGTTTCTCTTTTTAGTCCTGCCTTCTTTAACCACTTGTTGCTCTCTTCTCTGTCACACATTTCTGTGTTCCTCCAGTATTCTCCATGCATTGCCTTCTGCCTATATCTTGTTCTTTCCAGTCTTCATTACAAACACCCACAAACGTCGAAAAAACACCGCAAAGGTCATTCTCTCAACCCACAACGCCTCAAAAGCAAATCACCGTCACTCCACCAAGTATATCTTCAACGCCCAAACTCATCTAATTTCCCAGAATATCGACTGCACCATAAACGCAAACAAAATCTAGCGTCAAACCGCCTCAAAAAAGTTCGTACACGTCCCCTACTTCAAAATCAAGTCACAACCATTCATTCGTACCCAGGAAGTAACACCGCAGCACTAACGCAAAAAATCGCTCAATACGAAAGTACACATGTCGACACTGTAATGCTCAACACCCGTCTTATCGATGCGCACAATTCCAGTCCCTACACATTCCGCTCAGAGTTACACAATACAATCACAGAAGTCAAGAGGAATTTCACACCTCACAACTACTACCTCTTCGAAATCACTTCTGTCTGTGCTGATCATAATCTCTCAAAGAACTTTGAAATTAAACACTGCAATAAAATCATAAGAAGCCTCTCTCAACGTCGTTTTAGTGTCATTCCAGTCTTTGATCATTTCCTTCTTTCCCCGCGCTCTATAAATTCCACTCTTCTTTGTATGATGGAATCCATCTGTCTGATAAAGGTCTCCCAGTCTTCATCCATAATCTAAGAAACTTCTTTCACACTCACTCAACTGTCCCAAAGCAATATGGCTTTGTTCTTTCATCAACCCACGCTAACACAGCATCCTACAACACATGTCGTAATCTATTGCCAACACTCGCTCTTCATCCAACACTACAACGTCGCCTATTCCAATAAACAAGGTAAACTTTTTGAACTTAGTGTTCATATTTGTATTGCTACTTAAAAATGTAAAACTATATTATATACGCATGGAACAACCACGTACACCCACAAACAACTGCATTATATCAACACTACTATGAAATATCACTAAATTTTAGTAAATCTTTTCTTACTTTCATTTATGACAACTTTTTTAGTAATTTAATTATCTTAGCAGGAGATGTAGAATTAAATCCTGGCCCAATTTTAGATGAATGTAATCTTGAAAATTTAAAGAATCGCTATAAAGATAATTTTAAATATATTTATCTACATGCCAGAAGTCTGAATTCAAATAGAAATTTTTTTCTTAAAATTGCAACTGAAATTCAATTTTTGGTATCACAGAAACTCTGGTCAAACAATAATATCCAAATGTGTTCAATCCAGACCCCGAAAATTTGAATATTTTTGTTAAAAATAAGGATAGTAAAGGTGATGTCCTTTTGCTAATTGTACCAAAATTTTTATATCCAATACATAAAAAAATTTTAACAGATCATTCTTTTTTGAATCATGGATCGAAATTAAATCATCTACAAATTCTTGGGAAAATGAATTAATTAATGTTAATTATAATCCAAATCCAAATAAGAACTTTTTTGTAGAGTATATAAAATTTAAATGCAATGAAATTTCAGATATTCTTAGCAATAATTACTCACTAAACATATTATGTGACTTTAACATCAACTATTTTATTTTTTATGAAAATAATTCATTGAAAGAATTATGCGCTATTTACAATTTAAAAATAATTAACACTCCAACTCCCACTCGAAAAACGATATTTATTGATTACTTTTAAACCAATTCGGAAAATTTACTTAAAAATGTTCCATTCGACTATATTTTAACTCTAAATTCTGGTTCCCACATGTTAAATTTCATTGCGGCACGGATCAATCAAGCCCTAAAGAAAGTAACACCGCTAACAACTCCGAGTTATCAACAAATCACGACGATTAAAATTAAGCACGACTGATAATCAAGTAATTAAGAATACCGTAAACAGAAAGCAGAAACTCTTTGAACTAGCTAAAGCTAATCCGACCGAATTAAATTGGATTAATTACGAAAGATCAATGAAATTATTTAAGGACTTACGCGTTAAAAGATCAGCTTTAAAATAACGTCAATTTTTGAAAACTTAAACTCTTCTAAACAAAAGTTGAAATTTTTAAACCGATTTATTGGAAAATCGAATGGGCTCAATAGTGAAATTTCAGAAATTTATATTGATAATAAAAAATTTACCGATAAAAAAGAATACTAAATCATTTAGATCAGACATTTAAAGAATTAGGTAACTTCAATTTTCTAAACCTTCTCTATCAGAACTTAGGCAATCAAAGTGTAAGTCAACGTTTCAATTTAGCCTATCTACTTTAAGAGAATTATAAACTTTAAAAACTATTGTACAAAATTTAGACGTTAATAAATTTTCAGATTCTATTCATTTAGCTTACAACATATTTTTAAGAAATTTTTTCATGTATTTGGTGACCATCTATCCTTTGCATTTAACCAATGTATAGTTGAAAACGAATTCCCGGAGATAATGAAAAATGATCCCCTCATTGCTAAAAATTATATGCCAATCTCAATAACGCACCCTTTTAATAAATTATTCAAAAAATTATTGCACATTCAACTCAACCAATATCTTGCACCTGAGAACATCTTACCATCTAAACAATATGGTTTGAGAGCTAATCATAAACAAACCAGATCGGATTAACAACGTTCAGATAAAACAAAATGATCATATGTTAAATATTTAGTTGTTGATATTGCGACAAAGATTTAAAATTCGATAATTTTCTCCAAAAAATTCAAAAGCTGGCTTCTGGTTTAGATGCTTAAGCCACCTTCAGAAATTTAGGATCAGATTATCACGTTAATCTATTGCATACATTGTGTTTATCCCAATTAGATTATTAATTTTAATACAAAACGCCGCTATTTATTATCAAAAACTTATAATTAGTCATTAAAACACTAAATTTGGCACACAAGCTTGATAATGTTCACTGAATACAGATTAAAGTATAATATATTGTCCCCGCTATGTCAAGTACAAAACCCTGCATCGACAATCATATTTAAGCCGAAATATGTCTAAGAATCAATGTCTTTTCTTGCTAATAACATAAAGATAAATCCACGATTACATAAAATTTGTTTTCATCAAGTAGCGTTTAATATTTGGAGCAATTTATAGGATGAGACTCGAGTAGAAAAAAATTTTCAAAAAATTTAGAAAAAAATTAAAAAGTCTGCTTTTACACAGACAACATACAAATTGGAGACAGAAACATGCTAATGAATTTACCAATTTCTTACACTGTGCTGGCGACATACATAGATACACACACATTTACTATTATTATACATGTATATTATGCATGCATATTTAGTGTGTAGTACTAAAATTGTAACTTTTAGTAAATATATTTCCTTGACTCTTATTTTTATTACCATTATCATCTCGAAATATTTTAAATACATACCACAAACGATTAATACTGTTCATCCCTCTTTACTAATAAATGTACTGCATATTATATTTTACAGCAAAGGCATAGAGATTTTCTTGTTGTACACATGACTGGATGTAATTATATATGTATAATTATTATTGATATATTTTACTATAGAATTTCCCTATTGCTGTATATTCTCTTGGTATCGTTTTTAGTTACCACTTATTAAATTGGTTTTCATAACTTTAATGCTATTTGAGTTAAGAAATTTATAATGACTTACCCTGCTAATTTTTGGACGCACATAAATCAAAAAGAATATGGTTCCATAACAAACAACCATCCCAATAAATGCAAGACAACAAAGTATAAAGTCAACAATAACTACATAGGGCTTGTAGAAGTAGAGTAAGTATGAGTTAAATTTCTCAGGACTGCCATCGTAATAAAGTGGAGATTCATTTCGAGATGGGCAGCCTTGCAGTTCTACCAAATACGTTGAATGCCAAGCTATAAATGGAGAAATCAATAGAAAATGCAATGATGATACAATCGCAATAAGAGTGATGATTCGAAATGTTCGTGATCGAGTAAATGTTGTTCTCTCCATAATGGGAGTGATCTAAAAAATAAATATCACTAATAAATGTAGATTCTATAAATATTGTTATCGAAATTTTGTTATTAACAAAGGATTGATTATTGTAAAAATGTTCATTACTTTGCATAGGCCTAATTTCCTAGCAAAAAGCTAAGAAAATATTTGTTTACATTCGAAATTTAATTCTTGCTAAATATCAGGATTGACACAGTTTTGAGTAGATTCAACAAGTTACTACTTTTTTGTCACTCATTTGGTATAACATTTGTGCAAAGTTCTATAGGACTATAATATTCCAACCTGAACTAAATCACATTGGAACCAATGAATAAAAATGGCTTGGGTTCTATATAAATGAGAATTGTGCTACTGATATTTGAAAATATTTGAAACACGTTATTATTACGTATGTTTTTTTAATGTGAAAGTTAACAGTAACCGATAATATTGAATACCTATTAAAGATCCTAAAAGGAGAATATTTAAATGATCTAAAGTTTTCTAACATCCTAAAGGAATTTTGGCAAAATTAGATTAAAAATGGCTGCATTGGATGGGAAAATTTGTCAACTGTTATTCTTTCTTTATTCTACTCATGAGAAATCTCCAAAATATATGCTTATTTCCATGTTTTTATTCTCCTTTATTTTTCAAATGCCTTTGATTCAAGATGTGAAATCAATCATCAACAAAAAATTATCCAGCCCATAATCATTGCCAATCTTACGTATACAGACAAATCTAAAGATTATATTGATTTTGATATATTTCCTTTAATGACTATACTCTAATTAGAGAATTAACATTTGCTTTCAATCGAGAGTAAAATCAAGGATTCAATTACGCATTTGGAATTATTCTTTATCAGAGACATTATATTCTTTTTACAACAACTGATCCATTCCTGCCTCAATCCGGACCCAATAAGCAATAGATCAGCATGATCTGATTGATCCATTTCCAATTGCGTCTTGAAGGTATCAGAAATGGCTGCAGCCAGGGCTTAAGACGATTGATTTGATTTAATATTGATTTTTAATTTATATGTGTTGATTTAGAAATGTGCAAAGTTCTATAGGACTATATCGTAAAATACAATGTACCCAATGTGTTAAGTTTAATTACATGTATTTTTACACTTATTTACACCATGAAGAGAATAACGCCAATACATTCCCAATAAGGACCCAGTATCCTATTGGAATTTCAAGCTTTACTGCACTACCGCATTTGTGAATGTTAGACAAGATTATTTTGCGTATTCACTGCATACTAGAGGTAGTCAATATTTCAAATCCGCATTTTAACCTAAAACTGCCTATTGAATCCATAAGGATGCAGTCGCTTTTGTCAATATGTTCAATACATTTTCTACAAGACTATTATAAATTCACATGGAGATACGTATATAATTATAACACAATGCATAAGTTTATTCTGGTTACAAGGACTTGCATGATCAGTACAATCAGTTCAATTTATTCCAAATTATCAAGCAAAAACTTAGCTGTGCAAGATGACATAATTTGGAGATCTAGTAAAATTTATAAAATTACTATGCAGGAGTTGATACCATTAAAGAATGACCCATTTCTGAATATGGCTTAATTATGGACTGACCTAATTACGACTAGAACAGACTTAGGAGTCATCTAACTTTTCCATTTTAAGAAAATGTAGATAATTACAATTCAGATTGAGTGGAAATGGCCAGTTTTAAATAATTAAACTCTGTCCCAGTTAATAAGTAAAGTTTTATATCAATAATTGGGGTTTTATTATAGCGTAAATACCATGGTTTTGGCTCGAATTAGATAGTTTAGGATCTTGTGCATATTATAAAAAACACGAAAATCAAAATTTGAAATTATACTCGTGTTTATATCATACTATTTTATTTTCCTAAAAAACCGGTTTACTTATTAACTGGGACAGAGTTTAATTAACACTGATATTTCACGGAAATTAATTAAATGATTCTAGGCAATTGACTGCAGTGTTATCTGAGAATGACGTGTATTTCAGTAGTATCATGCATTTTGATGAATTCCAGTCAATCAACAACGAAAATGGCAGTTTCTTCAAATTTCTCGAAGCAGATTGCCAATTAAGGTGCTTTTAAAAAATAATTTTTCAATTTAATTTTATTATTTTATTATTAACAATTGCTTAGCATTTTATCCTATTACTTCAACATATTTTTAAACCAGAAGTGTGTTTACATAGGAGTTGTCAGATTAACGTTCATGAAAATTTAGAGACAGATTTTACACATATTTACACATAAGAATCATATTTTGTTAGTTAACAAATAATTAAATATTCAAAATGGATTTTGCTAAATGTCTGAATTCTCAATGGGTTCCAAACAGGGTTTTCTAGTGGTCGGACTGCTAAGAACAACTCGAACTCGAATAAGCTCGCAAAACTCGATCGGAAAAACTCCGAAATCCACTCGAAAATACGTAAAAATTAAATTATTTCAAATAAAAAATGACTATTTTTTAGCTTAGAAAACTCGAAATTATTGTATAATAAACGTTTTTTTACACTAAAATACTCGGAATTAGAAAAACTCGATCGAACTCGGAATTTTGATTAAGAAATACTCCAACTTGAGCTCGAAACGTTAAAACTCAAACTTCGGACCGAATAATTCGAACTCGACTAAAGAAACCCTGGGTTCAACTACTGCTTAAATGATTTGAAATTAAATTTAATTAATTTGCTGCTTTTTGTCACTACTTTGGGGTTCTCATTGAGTAGAATTTAGTTGAAAAAAGCTATTTTGACTATATTTTCTCAATATTTCATCATAATTTTTGTTACAGAATATATTTTGCATTGAATTTGTGGGAAATTCAACGGTTTGAAAATTATAATAGCATAACATCAAGAAAACATACACAATCTAAATAACAACAAGAAAAGCACTCGCTTGTGTCCTCCGGATCAGCCATAATATTTAATGGATTCCTCCTTGGGCGTAGACGCACCTTTGGTGAAAATTTGAGGTCAATCCATCTTTTACTTTTCCGTAAATTTGCTAACAGACAAACAGACAAACAAAACAAACCAACGCTACCAAAAACAACCTCCTTGGTGGAGGTAATGATACAAAGAAAATGCAAGAATAAGAAAAAAGAAGCATCCTTAAATGAAATTATAGGATTTGGATCTGATGGAGAATATATTTCAATCAACAAATCAGAAGATGTTCAGCAATCCAATTCGCACACAAAGCTCACAAGCAGCTTTCGTTGCTATCGTTAAATACTAACATTTGTAGTATATGTCTGTAGGCTTCTGATTTGTGTAAACGTTCGGGACTTGTCAAGCATCATACTGTCAATGGTTCCAGATGTGAAGGTGCACTGGGCTACCACCTCGTTCACCTGGAGTAACGCCTGTATTTCCCTCACTTTCTGATATTGAAATGTTTTCTATTCCTACCAGAAAGATTCTTCCAAACAGCTGCCGTAATTTCTGGGTTAAAGCTGTGAGTCACTCTTTTAGTAAGGTTAAGCTGAAACCAAGTTTCATTAATCATTGGGTAGAGATTTTTATTTTGCTTGCTTGTGTTCGCCGGTCTCCTCCTCATGGGGGTTCCAAACACCTGACATATGAAGAGTGAAATCTCAAGAGCCGCTTAGAACGTCGGTTGAATTGTGATTATGCTCAACTCTGGAACGAAGCAACCGTAAAATCTGGCAACATTAAAAATGTATCATCTTCTGTCAGTTGCAGCCAATATTTTAAGAGCTAGACAGTTTGGTCACGATGGCAGTTTTCGTAGGGCCATAGCAGCCCTACGATCTGACGGTCTAAGCTTCGATGAGCTAACATTTCATGCACTGAAGGAAACGCATCCCAACAATTCAAAAAATAAAATAGACTGTGGTACTGTAGAAACAGAGCCATTCGTGAGAAACAAAGACATTCTGATTCAATGCAAGAAAGCGAGAAATAGAGGGCAAAAGGGGTAGCTGCCCCCCCAAATTTAAGTTAAAAAATTAATTTTTTTGAACTCTAACAGCAATAACTTAAATAAAATTAGAATTGCACAATGCACATATTACGAAAACATCGAAAAAATATGCAGATTCAAAACGTTTTATTTAAAAAATTGAATGTGTGAAAAGCTTTCCCATGGATTCTGCTGCCAGTCTCTTCAAACTTTATGCTTCCCAATTGATTAATGCATTCCAATGCCGAACACCTGAATATGGTGGCAAAGCAATTGCATCTGGGATCAAAGTAATCAACTGTTTAATCTCTCGTAATGCTCCTAATGAAATTGCAGCATGTCTTTGTGGAGCTAATCTTTTTGCATTGAAGAAAAGGACGGCGGAATTCGCCCAATTACGGTGGGAGAAGTTCTTCGAAGATTGATTGCGAAATGCTTATGTCCATTGTCAAGGAATATGGCAGCTGCTCTTTTTTCTCCACTTCACGTTGGTGTAGGCATTAAGGGAGGTTGTCAAGCGGTCATCCATGCTTTGAATGGATTGGTGGAAGTTCGAAGACAAATTTAGCATTTCTCCAGGTAGGCATCGAAAATGCATTTAACAATCGTTCAGCAATACTTTCTCAATTTAAACTTCATTTTCCACAGTTATATCCTTGGGTCTATTTTGCTACTCTCAGCCTTTCAGCTTGCGGAGTTCAACAAGGTGATCCCTTATCTCCCCTTTTGAGTTTCTGCTATCAAAGATAGATTTCCTGAATTAGCATGCAACGCATGATATTTAGATGAAGGTTCTCTCGTTGGGGACGTTCCATCTTTGCGTAAAGTATTTGAGTTTGTGGTGTTAGCTATGAAAAAAAAGTCGGCTTGGAAGTTAGTTTACCTAAATGTGTGGTCGCCTAATCTTAATTGCAATTTCAGTGCTTTACCCAAAACAATCAACAGACGAAAAGATGGTCTTATCACTCTTGGAGCTCCTATCTCCAAGTCTCTA
Organism: Hofstenia miamia; assembly: GCA_900660155.1. Classification (NCBI taxonomy): domain Eukaryota; kingdom Metazoa; phylum Xenacoelomorpha; order Acoela; family Hofsteniidae; genus Hofstenia; species Hofstenia miamia. Next base: position 466,429 of record CABFPE010000095.1, read on the forward strand.
AAATTTGTCGAAGAGTTTCTTTCAAAGCGTGTTTAAAAGTCCATTGATATTATGAATGATATGATTACTTGAAGACCCACAGCTAGAATTGCATCTGTTGAGGAGGTGTGCTTCACTACCTAAGATATCTTTTGTTTAAGAACTTCTAATCCCGCAACTGTTACAGCAGAACTTGAAGAATTTGATTCAGTAGTTCATCAGTTTCTTGAAAGTATAGTAAATTCAGCTATTTCGATTTCACAAAGACTACAGGCATTTTTGCCAATTTCTAAAGGAGGTCTTGGATTACCACTAGCATCAACAATTGCTTCTGCTGCGTTCTTGGGGTCATATGTGGGCAATATGTAAACAGATTGTTCCCATTGATGATTATATTTACTGTGTGCCACATCAGTGTTTGCAAGAACTGTCTAGCAAAGGACTAGCGTTGTCGAAATGCCCTTACACATGGCCCCAAAAGCATAGAAGTCTATTTGTTCACTCTTAGAGCAAGTTAGCCAGAATACTTATTTATCCTTCAGTTTATCTCCTCGCGATAAAGCAAGACTTATCTCTTGTTCCATACCGGGAAGTGGGGATTGGTTGGCTGCAATTCCCTTGAAAACACTTGGTCTTTCCTTCGTTCTTTCTTTGTTATCGGGTTGGCATCCCCTTAATTGACGATTAAAAAAATGCGCAGTTGATGGTGAAAGAATTGCGCATCATGTTCGACTCAGGGACGCTATTTTTGCAACTGCTTCAAATGTGCTTTGTCTCCCGTGTTTGAAACGTCTAAACTCACTGAGCCTCGTGCTCGTTCTGGGATATCTTTTTGCCATTCTGGCCTTCTGGCCGACCAGCCGCTCTAGACGTGACTGTAATTAGTTCACTGCAGCCTTCAACTGTTTCTTTTGCGGGTACTAATACTGGTCATGCTCTGAAAGTTTCAGACAACCGAAGGTTCACTAAATACGCGGAATCATGTTCAGCTGCGGGTATATCCTTCATACCACTATCAGTGGAAGTCTTTTGTCTTCTGCCAGAAGTGCCTCTTGCGATTTAAATACGATTTCTACAAATTTTTCCAGCAATTGTCAGTAATTTTACAGCGGCGAAATGCTGCATTTCTATTATCAAGATATGGTGGTTAGAGTTCAAGCCATTCAAGTCTAAACTGTGACATCTGGAACATAAACTCATTAAATAGTGCTATCCACAGCATCTCAACCGTTGTACAAGTCTTCCAGTATCGATCACCCAAAAAATAATCATTGTAATGTTAATTTTTTATTTATTTATTTTCGTTCCTTTTAAAAAAAACAATTTTAAATTTGGTGATTCTTAAATATTCTATTTTGTAATGTTAATTTTGTAAAATTGTTTTTAATTGTAAATAACTTTATAAACTAATTGCAATAAATAAGAAATCTAAGCCCATATTTATTGTTTATATTTGTTGTATATGTTTCAAATATATGACCCAATCCTAAGCAGGACATAAGAACTGAAAGGCTGCTGATTTATGTATAATGTACTGATTTTTACTCAAAATCGCATAAAATTTTTACGTACAAGTTTCAGGAAAGTTTACTATTATGCATTGTGGCTTAGGAAAATAATGCAATAATGATAATGATGCTAATATATAACATGTACTATGAAACTTAAATAAGAAAAATATATTCTGGGTGAAAGCAGTTCAATGAAGAACTTATTTCTAATTAACAAATCAATAATGATTTAACGTCAATCGTACGAGGTCAATAACAAAAACTTAAAAAACTATCACGAACAACTTACTGTCAATAAAATTTCAATTTCTATCAAGCGAAATATTTCAAATTATAGAAGAGTAATGCTGTTAAATGAACTTTATTTATTAAGTTCAAGAAAGAACAGATTTTGATGAAACAGCAATTTCTCTAAACTAAGACCTTGTATTTTCAAATTTAAAACGTAAATATAATGTAGATTAAACGCTTGAATCTTAATCGAATTGAGTAAGAAAATGTAATCAGAACTATAACAGAGCATTAATTTGCACAAAGTGGAAATTAATATTGACATAACAATCAGACTGGTTTACTTTAATTCTATCACACCAAAAGGTCCAAAAACAAAACTTGATTCGAAAGATGTCAAGGAGAACAGGGCACAAAATTAAAGCCAAATTAAAGTGTTCTAATTAAATGTTTTCTAATTAAATGTTTGAGTCGTTTTTAATAATATTTTTACTCAGTTTCATATTAAAAATTTAAGTTGGCAATTTATATTTGAAACTTCAAAGGAAACCTTTCTCTGATATATGAATGTAGTTTTCAATTAAACATTATTTGCACAACAACATTATTAATAACCGTATTTTCAAAATATAATTTAATTATGTGTATTCTTACATTAATTACTTCAAAGAAAAATTCCGCTCACGATCTTTTCCTAAATTTATCAGTTTTCATAGATTTAATCATAATTCTAATAAGGTTTCTTTAGTAAATTCCATGAACATCTAACTATTTAGGCAGACTACTGATACACCAATTGTAGAAAAATTGATGCCTAATTAAACAACTATATATATATATATATATATAGGCAAAGCAAATTGTATTGTGGAGTGTATGTGTACGTGTTTGTTTCTCACGATGCAATGAAGTCTTAGAAACCTAAGTTTCAGTTCCACAAATCCAAATGTGAATTTTCAAAAGCTTTATTTCATACACCAGTGCCCTAAATATTGCACATCTGCAGCATTGACTGTTCTTTGTAAGTGGGTCATGAGGTAGCAAGAGACAGCAAAAGTGCTTGAAATTGATGTATTTTCCATGCTAGATTCTGTAAATCACTAATCAACAAATGATCTCTTTTTACATAACAAAAAACCTATTTAATTCTTGGTGATGTGAAAAAAATATTATATTGAAATTTTCATTAACTGTATTTAACAAGAAAAAATACGAAGCAAATTGCAGCTACTTTAAAAATTAAATACCGACACACCCCGCTTACTCCGTAATTGCAGTGCTATGTAATATTACAATAACTGTCAAATATCTTTCTGCGTTATAGAAATTATTTATAGGAATTTAACATTTTTGTAAGTATTTTTACTTTAGGTAGATATTGTAAAAATCACGTTTTTCATGTTGCACAAATTATTAATTGATTCTTTTTCAGGGAATATAGAGTGTGCATGGGGAATAATTTCCTTATTTTAAATTGTGTAAATGCTTACTGTTCTTAATTGAAAGTTTTGACTAGAGAACATTACATAAGAGAAAATACTTTGCATATAAATGTATATATATATATATATATATATATATATATATATATATATATATATATATAATTAAAAATTTGTTTACAAAAATCACTAGCAGAACTAAAATTACATGTAGTCTACAAAACTAGTCTAATCTTGGTTAAGTATTATACAAATTATAAAAATTAAGCAGTATTGGTGGAACAGAAATGATATTATAGCACATATTAAAATTCTTATAATTTTAACGTCTTTTCACAACACTTGGTGGTTACTTATAA
>CABFPE010000095.1:472212-492961 GCA_900660155.1 Hofstenia miamia
TATATACATATATATATCTATATATAGACTAGGATATGGTACATTTATCATAAACTTTGTTTATTTAGGCCTGCTTCATTTTACTATAAAAAATAATACCATACTGATGCCAGCCACATTTATAAGGCAGTGAAGTGCGATGAAACTTGCACCAAGTATTCATAACTCCATTCTTAGATGATGTTACAGATTTAGAGGCACATTTTAAACAGTGTTGCAGTGGCAATCTCAATTCCTCAAAATAGCTGTGATTACTTGTTGACAGGTTAGGATCAGTGTTATAATAAAGATACAAAATAACTATAGAATACAGATACAAACTACACAAATGTCAATTATCAGAAAATTGCTATAGACATTATTAATCGAAATCAACAGGTTAGGAAATTTATAACTTAAGAAAAGGCGAATTTAATACCTCTGACAATTCAAGAGCGCTAAAGAAGCTATTTCCTTCATTGTTATCTTCATTTATCATAACAATGATATTATTCTTCTTACAATTAGGTATATTCAATAGAAATTAATATATATTTATAAATTATAATATAAAAGTATACCCTAGAATGGCTGTGGTGTGATTTTCGATATTACATAGAAAAATTATTGATTATAATCTATCTGGAATCGCTATTATCTCATAGCTGAAATAAAAGGTGCACTCAGTTAGATTTGTTTGATGTCATGTCGATGCAGAAGCAGAAATGTAAACCATTTTTAGGTCCCTAAAGCATAAGTTCCCTCACATCCGAGAAAGTTATTATATAAGAGATTCAAGCTTTTCATAGCAGTGCACTCGTATGTTGCCCTATTAGTCCTACTGCTATATACAGGCATATACAGATTCCTAGTCAGATTACTACATGCATTACTCATGACTCAAAATATGTCAAATATTTCATCTCACAATGCATTTCATGCAACATACTTTGAAATTAGTCAACAGCTTATACCAGTTTACTTTAAACGTTTTTGGTGGATCAAGCAGAAAAAACAATTTTATCTTCTCTATGTCATATTAGAAGTGAGGTGGATTAAATCATGGAATAGAATGAGGCGCGACAAGTCGGGCGTGTTGAGCAAGATTTTTCTGACGTTCTACCCATGGAACAAATGTGGTGCAAAACTCACTAGACTAGAGAAAAAGTAGTATCAATAGGTGATAATCTGAACTTCATTTATCACTTAATAAGCTTTGCAATTAATATAAGCATAGTGCAATTATCCTTGCAGATATTGGTGCATAAAATATTGGCATAACAATAAGGACTATAAAGTTAAAATAAAATTCCATTTTGCTATTATGATTTTATTATGCATTGACCTAATGTTCTAATTAGACTTCTACTGGCAGTAATATTAGATGAAATTTAAGAAAATATATTCTGCATCAAGTAATAAACAATTCAAAATATTTCACAGAAGTGGTTTAGTGTAGTGTTATAAGAATCGCAAATAGTTTTTTGAGGCAGAAATTCTTTGAGGGCAAATTGGGTTGTATAATAAAAAACGTGAAGTAATATGAGGCAGATGTCAACAAGTGAATGTGGGGTGGGCACACAGTCATGGGGCGGTTCAAAAAATCTGCCCCACTTGCATCTCTGATGTGTATATGAATATACATATAAAATCGAAAAAATATATTATAGCACCGTCATCTAGTAACTGTTAGCAAGTGTCGACCACTAACTCAAATTATACTAATTTAACTGCATTAAGATACAAAACTAAGCTAAACAACAGTAAATGCAAACACATAAAGCATACCTGAATACAACAAATCAGATCATTCATAAACTAAGACAAAAGAGACAAACGTAAATTTAGACTAAAACGAAAAAGCAAAGCAACCGTTTTTATAGCAGTTGAAATAATTTAAATATGTCACTATATATATATATATATATATATATATATATATATATATATCTACTGTATATATATATATGGAAACATATGTATATGTAACCGGTTTCCATTCGAAAATCATTAGCAGAATACAAAATTTGTGGGAATAATATTTACAATATACTACAATAAAATTTAATGATGTTTAAATCTTCATGCACTTAGAATAAATTTAATATGCTCATATTACTTAGTTGCTTGTTCAATAAATGATCTTTGTTATGGTTCTTAATTATTGAAGCTTCTGTAATCTTCGTATTTGGTGTTCTCATTATTATATTAAAATTGTTCTTTTTAGCATGATGTTGATGCATATATATTTCTGACATTTAATGACCTGATAGATGCTCATTGATCATAGTTATAAAATGGCGCTTAGTTTCCCCCCAATGCAAGAAATATTGTATTCTTCACAATTGTATTTATAGACAAGTGAGGAAACTAGCATTTTTTCAATAGGATCTTTGTTCTTAAAAATGTCTGACATTTACTTTGATTGCAAAATTGGTGTTAAGTTAATTTTAAATGTGTATTAATGACCTTTATCCGTGCTTTTAAGAGATTTTGAGGTGAGAGCTTGGTCAACAATATTATTAATCAATTTATGTGGATAGCCATTCTTTTCAAATATTTCATATAATTCAGTTATGGATTCAATCATGTTATTATAATAAGGAAGTAATTTTAATAAATCGATTTAATAAGTACTTAATTGTCTTGATCTTGCATTTTGGGTCACAAAAAGATTGATAAGGAATGTATAACATGGTATTTGATGGTTTGCGATATATTTTTGTTTCATTTGATGGTTGCAAACCATGAAAATTTAAACATCATTAAATTTTAGTGTAGTATATTGTAAATTTTATTCCCACAAATTTTGTATTCTGATGATGATTTTGGAATCGAAACCGGTTAACATATATATATATATATATATATATATATATATATATATTTTATATATATATGCATATAAACATGTACATATATATTTTTTATTATTTTTATATATATATATAAATATTTTATTAAAAATTTGTTTACAAAAATCACTAGCAGAACTAAAATTACATGTAGTCTACAAAACTAGTCTAATCTTGGTTAAGTATTATACAAATTATAAAAATTAAGCAGTATTGGTGGAACAGAAATGATATTATAGCACATATTAAAATTCTTATAATTTTAACGTCTTTTCACAACACTTGGTGGTTACTTATAAACATAGAATTTTATAACATGAAGAACTCTTCAGATAGGCAGTGATTTAGCAATAAATAGTATACTTCCTGCTTCTGCTGAAACGAATGATTATGGGAAATGATAAAGCTTTGAATAATTTATACAATTAATGTCCAGGATGTCCTAAAATACTTTCTTTGTTGCGAAATGATGATGAAACCTTAATGCAAATTAATTTCAAATTTTTCGTAATACCCATTTAAGGGAAACGATGCTTAGCAAAAACCTAGCGGAAATAATTGATTTTCGGAAGAGTACTGTGTGAAGTACAGCACTCAATGCTATATGCACCTACCCAGAAACATTAGAACCAAAACCAATGCAGCAGCACAAGTCTTCCATACTAGATACTAAGAATAACAAACTACAAACAGATATAGAAAAATATCTATGCTTAATATAAGGTCTGCTCCCACTTATTTAAACTTTTCTTTATTTCTTCTTCTAAACAGTTTCATATCTTAAAACCAGTGGCTGAAAATTTAATAAATCATGGTAAACATAAAAACAATGAATTTGACGTTATTAAGCAAACCAATTTTATTTATTTTTGTAAAAAATTTCTAATTTTTTTCACTTATTAAAAATTTCCTTTCCTGAATATATGTGTTAGAGATGTGATATCGTGCTTACCATAGGCAAAGTTATCATTCTAGTTGTCACTGTACTATAGATAAATCCACGTGTTGGCGTTTATTTTTCACGAAAGCTGTACTTTTTTAAATTGTTTAATTGCTTCATTAAATTATGCTGTTTTTTAAAAAAAAAACTGAAAATACTCATTTATTAGGTAGAAGCGCACTTAAGATAAGTATAAAAAAATAAGACCCTGCGATTCCAAAGTCTTCAACTCGATTTAATTACTTCAGGATTTTTAAAACAAAAGTTCATTTTACAAATAATGAAATTTTTGGGCAAAATAAAATTTGAACATCCCTTTAAAAATATTGCAATTCAATAGTTTTCTTCGACAAAAAAGGTATACGATGTTAAAAGAATTATATGCGTTTAGTGAAATCGCATAATTGAAAAAATGAAAATTTCTAATTGCCTTTATCTTCCCGACATGGTCTGCAAGTGCACCGAAATTCATTGGCATGTTGTCCGAATTTCATTGGTAACTTGTCCGAAATTTAATGTCACATTTCCGAAATTCAATGTCACATTTCCGAAATTCATTGGCACATTTCCGAAATTCATTGGCACATTTCCGAAATTCATTGACACATAGTCCGAAATTCATCGGTAAAAGGTGTAGTTTTTGTGTTTATCAAAATTAATAAACTTGCTTATCACAAAATTATTTTCTGTAGGTACATTAAATAAACACCCTTAATTTTTATTATTTAAGTTTTGAAAAAATTTCTAATAGGAGTGTCAGAAGGCTTAAAATATATGCGGTGATAAGCAAAAGTGTAGTGGTAAATGAAAAATTTATTATTAAAATAGTTTTTGGCGATGCGTTTTGTGTCTATTCTATATCTGCAATGCTTTGCTAATTGTATTTCAGCAGTAACTGGTACATAGACATTGCTGGATGGAAGCTAGCGCTATTCTAGCAATGGATATGTAATCTTTTTTAAATCTCTACAGTCTAGTTCAACGTTAGTTACTACAGATATGTGTGAACATGGAACTACAGAAACTAATTTGTAGGGTAGCGACGAATCCGCAATCACTGAACAATTAATAGAGTCTACTGAATATATTTGCATGGAATTTGAAACAATATTTATTTCAGTTTGAGTATGTAATATATGCTCCTGAACATTGAAATGCTAATGCTTGTTATATGCTGCACTCCTGTGTTTTTTGTGCAGTGATCAATTTTCCTACACTAAACTACAAATTCAAAAGGAAGTCGTTTTTCTCAATTACCTATGATACATTTCTTCATGAAATAATAATATGGAAATCAAACGTTTTTAAGAACTTTTGCTACAATCATCATTACCAAATCTTATTCGAAATGGTCTAATCAGGAGCTGATTCTTCATGCAACAAGTGGAGCATAAGGGACAATTTTCATGGGGGCCACGCTTGTCACATAGTGAAGCTGGGTATCTGTTTAAACCTATGCGAAAATACCTTTTTTCCTATTTTTTATTCGTTAATAAACTTTCTGACTGATTAGGTTTTGAAATAGAGAGCTTGATAAAACGATTGCCTTTGGTATTTTCTGGAGCAGTAAATCTGAACTAAAATTTAATCTTCACATAGAAAAACATTGGTAGGTTTTGATTCTGTGAATAAGATGTTCGCTACAACATAGATAACAAAATGGGAATCCATAAAGGTACTCACCTCCAGTGCCGTATTAACGTATTGGCCAACTGCGCTACTGCCAATTGCCGTGCGGCTTAAGAGCGCCCCTCAAATAAATGACAAATTAGTTTACAGACATTTTTGCATTTGTTAGAATTTAAATATAAAGAATTTATGGGAAAATTAGCTCTAGAATTACGATTATTCCTTGAGAATTATTTAAAAAAGCAAAATGTTATTTTAACCAAAATAAACAAAAAAATCAAATGTAAAAGTCATTTAGGCTTTCAATTAATGGGAATGTTAAAACATAGGACTTGGTTTTTGGTAAATGAATCATTACCAAAAAATGTGTGTTTCAGGTGGAAATGATCCATGTCCGTAATTTTAGTGTTAATTACGTATCTAATTATAAAAATGGGTTGATGGAAACCGCATACATGTTTTTCTAATAGTTGGAGCTGTAATAAAATGTTTTGCCTAAGTGAATTACTTTTTAAGTTACAAAATGTAATCGGGACAAATCAAAATCAAAATTTCCATGGATGTATTGAGTGTCGGCCACCATTTGATCCATTTTAGAAAATCATTTATCTCACTTCGGGAATATTGCGTTTTTGTCTTCTAAAACAGCGGTTCTCAACCTGTGGGTTGCGACCCTTTCGAAGTCGAATGACAGTTTGTCTGGTATCGTCTAGTTCCTATAAACTATGCAATTTTCTTTAAATAAATGAGTCAAACTTCGCATGTCTTTTGAAGCTTGAGCTTTGCTTTGAACTGGAATTACGCTTAAGATGATAACGAAACTATCCAAATAGCTTAAGTATTGAGTAGACAATTTTAGCTTACAAAATCTATGACAGGAAAAAATAATGCTTAGTTAGAAATACTATTGAGAGTTCACAGTACAAGAAAAGTAGAGATCCACTATTCTATAACATATAATTAATTCATTTATTCAATTATAAAGGATTAGAGTGAGAACAGCAAAATATTATAGTAATAACGCAAATTCAAAAGAAGATGTCACTCAGTGTGACAAATTTACATTTATTTTGGGTTGTTTAAAAATCAATGGTAGAGCCAGTTTAAAATTTTTTGATTGGCTAACACCAACTGATGTTAGATACATTTAAATTCAATCGTTATTACAAATTACAATTGCTGCCTGTTGAATTTAAGGTCATAACAATTTCAGTAATATGTCAGGAAAGTGAGAATTATATAGCAGAATTTTGCTGCCAAAATTGTTCCCTGTTGTACACATTCATTAAATTTCGTGGGCTCATTTTGTGAAAAAGCTGCTTATGGTTTGTTTCATTTTTTTCATTTGAGAAAAAATTCTACATTTTTTCATCATCTACATATATATGAGAGCTACTGATGACAACAACAATTGAAAGAACTGCCTTGAAGCCACTATCAATTATTAGATATGAGAACAGTGTATTGAAGAATTCAAAATTAAATGAAATTGCATTGAAAATTTGGTCCAACACAATACTACTTTAAAATTCCCTTGATGTACATTAGGCTTAGGACCTGGATTCCTCACCAAGACAAAGTAATAACAATAGAAATAATTCTCTATAAAAGGCATGCATAAATTCTAACGAACAAAACCACCTCTGTGTTTTGAAGAATCTACTGTGCATAGCATAGCCCACTCTCAGATGGAATAACATTTTAGTCAAATGTATTAAAAATCGTTTTTTACAAATGAGTTAGACAATAGATACTCTCTGGAAAGCATTATAAACAATGCAAAAACAAATACTAAATAGTTTTTTGTCTTTAAAAGTTGACCTACAAAAATGAAAAGTTAACCATAGTTCACGCAAAATTTTAATTTTGAAAGCATTGTTTGTATTTCTATGATTATTTGAGTCTGTGGTCCAAAACTATTTATAACATTTAAAAAGTAATGTTTATTGCATAGGTATAGAGTAAAACCATGCATATGAGAAGTTCCCAGAGTTGTCGTTTGGATTTAGATCCCAATTTGGCATTTGATTTGTTTTTAAATACTTATTCAGTCTTTAGGTTAATAAGAATCCCAATTGATAAGTAGAATGATAGGAGGAGTGTTTGTAAAATTCTGAGACTTTTTTGAATTATGTGTTGTATATTTGCTTTCGATCAAAAGTTCAAAACAAAACTATTAATTAGCATCATAATATATTCATAAGAATGATTTTTTTTTACAGTTAGTTTCACTTTTCAAAATATGAACCATCTTCATTGACACACTTGCTCCAGCACTCGGGTAACTTCTGGAGTTCCTCTGCAAAACAAATTTGAGGAGTCTGACGAATCCAGCTATCGATAGTGGCTTTCACCTCTTTTAAATCTTCAAATTTACTTCCTGGCAAAGTCTTCTTCATGGTTTTACCAAATGATAATCATTTGGAGTGAGGTCCGCACTATATGATGGATGAGGCAGAAGCTCTCATTTCTTACATCGCAGGACACACAATTTCCCCGGTCGTTTCTTTGAAAGGTTTTGATGAAGACCGTCCAAGCTGGTGACGTATGTGTCAGCATTGATGGTCTCTCCTTTGGGCATATAGTCAATAAAGATTATCCTTTCATAGACCCAGACGACCATGATCATGGCTTTGCCCACCGAAGGGAATGCCTTGGCTTTCAAGAGGGGGTTTTTCTCCAAAAGCCACACATTGCTTTGATTGTTCTTTTATTTTGGGGCTGTAGTAAGAGATCCAAGTTTTTTCTGCGATCACAAGACGACACCAGAAATGGTCACCGTACTCTTCTAAAGTCAGTTTCAGGATTTCACATTTCTGAACTCGCTCTAAGCAGTAGAGGAACTCATTTCGCACACAGTTTACACGTGTGTTAATGTAATGTATATGCTTTTCGACATTCCAAATTCTCTTCCAATATCGAGGACAGTAACTTCCGATCAATTTCCAAAACTGTCCTGGGCTTGTTGACAGAGTCTCAGATATTGCTGTGGAATATCGGACACTGCGAGAATGGTCATCAAGACTGTCTCGACCACACTTCAGCCGATCCAAACACAGCCCTTGACAGAACTCTGTCGTCGAATACCTGGTATAGCTGCTTCTGTACCTTCGCTCCCAATAGTCCTGGTTTCCATAAGAATAGTACGAAAGATGGTTGATTTTGTTCTGCGTCTGACATGATTATGCCAAGAAAGAGGGTGAGAGAAATTATGTGCCTCATCTGTTTCGTTTTAAATGATTATAAACAATTAAAAACTCAGTCCTGAAATTTTAACAAAAATACAATAGAGTCTTTTAGATCTTCAAGCCATTCTTTCCCACTTATTCCATAGTACTTCTAATCTTGTTCTATTGAATACAGCAGAAGCAAATTTAGTCTGCATCATTGATGATCATAATAAATAATCGAATTTTAAACAGTTTTGGAAAAAAGGAACAACTGCATTTGAAGATGTGGTGAAAATTGCTTTTAGTTGATATTCTGTTGGGTTTGTAATACATCACAAACAAACCATTGCAACTGAGCACAATGGTGTCTTTGTTGTTATATTTGCTCAGATTGCGATGAAATCTCACAAATAATTCTGAAATCTACGATGCAGAAAGTGATTACAATAGGAGTGATTTATTACTTCCTAAACATTGTGCTAAATCAAGATCCAATACAGTTTTTCAAAAGCATGCGCTCTAAAACTTATTTATCAAAATTTGCACCGAAACCAGTTTTGTCTATTGCCGGAGCAAGTGCCATGATTGAGTGATTATATAGCGTATATATCGATGTGTATGAAGATTATCATTGAAAAATTTGTATTAACAACAATGCAAACTTCAAACATCTTATCAAAAATCATTATCTGTGTTAAGCAAAACACAAAGCTTTTGCCCAACAATAATTCTACAAATCATTTGTGATAGATGGAGGATACTAAGAAGTTGTTTACTCTACATGACATTGTAAAAATGTCAATTTAAAGGATTGATTCTCAAATTCTTTACTTAATTGGTAAACTTTACCAATAAACCATGCTCCGACATAATTAATGACAACACAATTGTAAAGCTTAACTTGTATTGAAGAACCAACTTGTATTTTATGGTTGCTCGAAATTTCAAATACGTCTTTACTGGACATTTACAAATTGTGTTCACTAGATTCATCTGAATTCCAACCAAGTGCACTTTTGTTTGAGAAAAAATAAATTTTCCTTCACTTTGAAGTACTATATATTTTGAGGCAAATAAATGTGAAGAGTTTTTAATATACAAAATCTACTCAAAGAACTCTTGAAATTTGATTGATTTTCAAAATAGATACATATACTTCATTGATATATATATATATATATATAAAACCTATTTTTCATGATATCTTGTTAAGCGTTAACGCATGGTCAAATTCTCAAAATATTTTGAGCTTTTGGAAGTGATATTTGCAATGCTCTAATTAGGTTTGTTCAAGCTTTATCCTCAAAGCATTTATTTTTGTAAAAATTGTTTGGTTTCTCTAAATTGAGCCTATTTTCTTTTTTGTTATTGACTGGAGCTTTGACATAGAGAAATGTTGCAAGACAAGTTTTGGCATAAATTTGCATCATTTCTTTTGCTGATTTTTCGAGAAATTGGTTTGTCTTTTATTTGTCTCACAATATGTTGAGGATTTTTTTCCTGACTACTATTCTGGGAGCACAGTCAAGGAGATGGTCTACTACTTCAACGTTATTCCAAAAAATTTTAAAGAACTAATTGTTTCCGTCAGTGCTGATGTGGATCTGAACCCTTGAAACGATCTTTGCTTATTTCATTATTGATATTTCAATTATTTGTAGAACTAAACACCCATGTAAAAGCAAATGCTTAAAGGAACAATGACCTAGGTGACTTAATACTATTTACAATATACGTGATGAAAAGCGAAATACTAGCTTGTTGGAGATTTCTGAAAATTTAAATTATTAATTTAGTTAGCTAGGATAATTAGAAAAAACACTACTAAATAGTGGCTACAAAATAATTATATTATTTCTTACTTATATAAGGACACTTTTTTGCTAAAAATGGTAACAATGTTCGGAATTCATTTTTCCTCATAAAATATATTAGAAGTTAAAAGTCTGACTTAAAATGAACAATCTAAGATTGACTCTTCATACAACTAGTTTTTTGATAAACAAATAATTCCATTCAAACTACAAATTTAATTATAGGATAATAATGAACGGCGTTGACTTTTATCATAATATCTAATCATGAATCTTAACATCATTTATTCTCTGAATTCACCGTGGAATTAGTTGCACATGGTTTAGAAAATGATTCCCTTGTATTCAAACTATGTTCATTATTTTATTGGAGATATGCAGGCTTAGACAGAGGTGTTTGACAGTAATCCAGTAATCATAAAATTTCCTGATTATCATTGTCGATTTCATTACAGTTTGGAACGTAATGTAGTAACTTAAATGTATTTGGGGATTATCGTAAGTTGAAGAAGTCTACTATTAATACAAATCTATGCTGTTCTTTTATTATTTTGCAGATTGGTCTCATTGTGCTAGGAAACACTAATAACTTAAGGGTCAGAATTAAGAATAATTTGTTAAAAGTTAATCATCAATCAATTTAGCGAACCGTTGGCCTACTTGAAATATTATTTGATAGGCTGCATCTGAAAAACTACGCTCATGTTCATTGCTGAGATCAACAATAAAATACATAGGTAATAAAAATTTATTGGGGCTTTGCAAGTAACTCGCTTCAAACATTATGACCTACTCATAGGCTACAAAATTTGAGGAAATTACCCGAAAACATATTTTTGAGAGGTTGAAATCAGAGATGGACATGGAGAAACCGATAGGACACATTTAAATGAATGCCAATTCGATTCCATTTGAGCCCATTTTTATAATACTTGTCAAGAAAATTTCTCCAATTTTTCGATTTGATACACCGAAATTTGGTGTGTTGGAAACTTCGAACAAAATCTACACACTGACATTTTATAAATTCATTTTTTTAAATAATTAAATAAATTGCCTGCCTAAGTTCACCAATGTTTCCTGGTGTGACCATGTCTTACATATTCTCTTCTCTAGGGAGCGTTTTCAATATCATTTGTGTTTAAAAGGTTTTAAATTATAAAAGAGACATAGATTGCAGTTCATAGAGAGTATCAGAACACAGAAATCATTACAAAAATTTTACTAGCTAAAAATACTTAAAAACCTGCCTAAGTTCGCCTGTTTTACGGTACATTTTCTTTTTCAGTACATTGTTTGTAATTTATATAGCACTCACTGCATCTACGTTGAATTGCGTGCACTGTTGCATGATTTTCAATTTCTTATAAATTGTGGCCCAGTATTTCCATTACTTATCGGCCCAAGCCCCGGCCTATGTTAATCTCTGATTGAAATATAGTCTTGAATTGAGAACATAAAAAGAATATGTTTACATTTTAGCTTGGAATTCTTATACATTGCCAAAACATTTCATCACATTATGGATGCTATCGATCCCGCTTTGACATTGCACAGAATAATGTTTTAGAAATTTGGAAAATCGAATTGTTTGAGCAAATATATGCTTGCCAAGCTCATCCCATGTGTATATTTCACACATTTCATTATATAAACTACCATAATTGAATTGAATACAGAAATAATTTAGTAATACCAGCCAAACCACGCGGTATAAATCAATTCTTTTAGAAGGTCATTTGTTAAAGGAAATCAAAGCTTTGGTGTAGTTTAATTATATCGCGTAGTTAGAGCTTTTCAATTTTTTGTTAATAATTTTTTCTGGTTTGGAGTGTAGACACATTTAAACTACATGTATCTTCGAATTATATTAAAAATTAATCAATTTCATCATTTAAACAGTTCGGTTGAGTTTTAAAATAGATCTTCCTGCAAATTGATGAAGAAAATTAATGAATTCTAACCTGACAAATACGGTTAAATATCATCAAATTTAGTCTTGCACAACAAATGTGATTTATTAGAGAGAAATACGCGTTACACGGTTCTGAACTCCGAAATCTTTCTAACATTTTCAATCGCCTGTTAGTAAATTGATAAATATGGGACACATTTAAAAAATAAGTGTGCAGTGGAGCTTTATAGAGATGGGAATATATTATTCTGACACAAATCCATTAGCATTATCTAGAATTCGTCAAGAACTAATGAATTAGTAATATTTTCAAAAGTTATATATATCTAAGTCTAATAATACTATTATTATAAGAAGGCATATTTGAACTACTTTGATATTATTTTCTTATCAAAATATTTAGCAGAAAAGCTTAGACAAAGAGTTGGAAATGTGAAATTCGCATACTGCAAAATTTCTTTTGAAAAATCTTTCAAAAATAGCTGATAGTCTGAGCTCAACGATGAATTAAAGCAGATACAAAATTACATTAAAGATCCCAAATTAGGATTTTCTGCAATATTTCCTGATTTCTAAATTTTAGAGTACTTATATATATATATATATATATATATATATAATTTACTCTTTGTACGCTTCCTTTCATCTCAAGATAACTCTATGTACACCCCCTACATTTATGGTAGACCCTTTGTAAATTTTTGGGAAATCTAGAACGCCTTTATATATATATATATATATATATATATATATATAGCGTCAATAAACTTAGCTTTCTAGACGTTACAATACACAATTTTAATGATCATCATGAAACAAGTTAGCATATAAATCAACAAACTCAAGTCTATGAAATCCATATCTTTCAAATTGCAATAAGTCATACAAATTTAACACAAATATTTAATCGAGCAATAACTACTTCATCAAACTACAAACATCTGACGAATACAACAGATAAAATTTTTGAAATCTTAAAAGACAATGGCTATCCAAGATGATTATTGAAAATAAACAAAAACAAATTCATGAAACAAACGATTAACATCGGATGCAAGAAAGAACATCTTCAACAACAAACATCTTATCCCTAAGGAATTAGATTCTTCTGTAATTTACCAATATGAATGTGATGATTGCAATAAATTATGCATCGGTGAAACTAAGAGTCATCTGGGAACAAGTATGAAAGAACACATAAGAGGACATTTAAATTCTGAAATATATCTACATCACCATGAAGTCAAGGAACAAAGTTTTAAGATAATACTAAAGTCAAAACATCAGAAAATTGGTGAACAAATTTTCATTTAAGTTGCTAGCAATTTCGTTCACCAATCCTAGTATTGCAAAGTAGTAAAAAATTATTTTAATATATGAAAAATATAGAATAATAGACTACATGTAACATGTCCCACAGTACACATCAAACTTTTCCAAAATAACATTAATAATTTTAAAGAATATGTATTTTTTCAGGGTGTGGACCCTTTTTAGTATGGCTACGTAACTCCTAGATCACTAGTAGCAGCATTGATATATTTGCTAGATGTTATTACAACCAATTTAGAATTTATTTTCTGATGTACAATTTGTCATTGTACAATCACTTCATTTTTCGCAGGCTCTTAACACTATTTAACATAAAATTCTTATTCATACATTAGAGATGTTTCACTTACCCCTTGGACTGATTAATTGGCTGATTCGCTATTTATACAATCAAACGTTTTTGCAGCGCATTGCCAATGTGGAAGGTAAGTTATGCTATATTGAAAGGCGCCTATCACAAGGACCTGTTTTATGTGCATTGTTGTATATAATATGCATATCAGTAAATTTGCAGATGATATTACGTATATAGTTCCTATTGAAACAACTTTTACACAATCTTCACAATCAGAGTAAAATTATGTTCAAGAATGGAGTGAAAAGAATTTACTGCAGCCAAATATGAGCACGTCTATAATCAGCTCAATTTTCGAAATAGCAAAAACTGGAATCGAGTATATAATGAACTACAATGTGTTAAAGAACATAAACTGTTGGGGGTTTAGATATATTCTGACCTAAACTGGACCAAGCATATCAATAGAACAGTACGACGTGCAAACCAGAAATTATACTGCCTGAGAGTTCTAAGAAATGTTCTATTTTCAAAAGAGTTATGGCAAATTTATTATTCTAAGTTTGTTTGATTTCAATTGCGAAGTATTTGCGTCATTGCCAATCCATCTAAACAAGAAAATTGAAACAGTTGGTAGACATGTTTAAAAAATAATTAATTTTCCAAATTCAAAATCATTAACATTAATTAAATCTTGTCGTGAAAAACATTGCATTAAAACAGTTTAAAAAGACTCTACAAAATACATACCATCTTCTTCACTCATTTATGCCTAATAGAACATCCTATGGTTGACTAATAAAGCCAAAATGTAAGATCACTCGTTGCATAAATCAATTTATTTTTATATTCACTTTAAAATGTTAGTAAACGCTAATATTATTATTATTATTATTTTTATTGTTATTATTTTATTATTATTATTCTTGTGTATATTGTGTATATTCATTTGCAACTTTGTAAATGTATGCACTGCAGGCTGTACAATGCAAGTAAATCTGAAATACAGCTATTGAAGACTTATTATTATTATTTTAGCAATAAATTACAATCAAATTTATTCAGTATTCACTATTTATGATTCTTGGGAATTTTAGTCCTCTTTTATAAAGTGATTTTGAAATGAGTTCCAAATACTGCTTTATATCAAATTTTTTCAAATGATTCATAATAGACTGAAGACCTTTCCCAACGATTTTACTGTAAAAGATTAACAAACTTAAAACGTTATTCTCAATTTTGATCATGTGAAAATAGGGCAAAGATACGTTTGAAATTTCATATGACCGCTTGTAAGAAGGTAATGATGGAATAATTCACAGTGTCAAAAAATTGGTTATCAATATTTTCCAATGTTTCTAGATTAATGGATGCTGCAGATTCCTGATTACATTAATTTCAGAAAAAAGGTATGAGTGATTTTCTTACTGTTGATGAACGATTTCAATTACTGTTCGTTTAAAAATTCAATCCTCGTTAGCTCAGCCAATGCTTGTAGAATGAATTTGGTTTTATGTTTATTAGATTGTAAATTTAAAAATACATGATAAATATTCTTTAAGCGAGTGGTTCAAATGTGGTCTAATATAACGTTTCACATGATTGATTATTTCATAATTGCTGTAGGCTTAAAGATTCAATCGTTAATAACTCAGCTAAGACTTCTTGTATCAATTTTGTTTTAGGTTTATTCGAATTGAAATTAAAAAGTACATTTAGGAAAATTGTTTCAAGTAGAATCCAAGGTAGCATAGTATGTTGTGGTTTCCAGTGATGCTTGTTGAAGTACCCCCCAAAATTTTTCAGATAATATGATAGAATTAATATTTTCGGAATTTTCGACATCGATTTAGTCTAGAAGCTTTGAAAAATAAAGACATTCACGAAAAAACTGAAACTTTGTTACACTGTGTTATATTTAGCTATAGACAAATTTAAGTGCAAAATCAAAAAGCACAGCTAAATTCAGAGAAAAACGTATTTCACTAAAAATAATTTTATATTTCAGTCACAATTTATTTTTAATGATTTTTTTCACATAAAAACCGTAATTTTACCACAGGGCTATAATTTATTTCAATGGGAACTTCACGCTTTCTTTTGTAGAATTTCGGTATCACTTAGGTAATTTTATCTCTCAGAAACTTGGGGCACTCTGATGAACTCTAGGAAAGTTTGGGCAACAAATTTAGCTCAGTCCTAGTTTTAGATGAAACTTAGTAGAATTTCACATTTGCCCATTCTTTTTCACGTCCTAATCACGTCTCTTTAACATTTTCTAAAATGCAACATTAAGCAGGACATTAAAAAACAGCACTTTTACATTTTATTATATTAAATAAGAAAAATAGTGACAAATTGAATAGAAAACAACAAAACAAATGGGGACAACATAAGTTATCCTATCTATCATTGGGTTACAAAATTATAAATGTTCATGCACAGTTCAGGCTATTTATAATGTATATGTATACATACAACATATATATATATAAATATATATATATATATATATATATATATATATATATATATATATATATATATATATATGTAATGATAAAAAATAAATAACAATTTGATATTTTTTAATTATAATTAAAATTTCAAAATTTGTGGTAATAATAATTACATTATATACAATAAAATTTAATGATGTTTAAATCTTCATGCACTTAGAATAAATTTAATTTGTCATATTACTTAGTTGCTTGTTCAATAAATGATCTTTGTTATGGTTCTTAATTATATGTATATATATATATAAATTTATGTATGTATATATTTATTTCGTTTTAATTCCTGTACACACAACAATGTTGCACTTAAAAAGGAATGAAACAGTTATTATAAGAGCAGCAGCAGGTTCCGTACAAAAGATATTTGCAAGCTGAATAGATAAAAGATTTCCTAAAATATGTAGAACTTATTTTAGGCATTGTCACTTTGCATCTTGTATGTGTTGTTGAAGATGACAGTTCTTTGTTCAAAACATGTGATTCATAATTTTCAATTTTTATGAGAATTTTTAGAAATTTCTCTTTAAAATTTTTATTACTTCATATAAATGTTTTTTCTCAATTTTTGCAATTTTCGAAGAGTTTAATAGGTTTCCGCATTTTATTTCTCTGTAGTTTCCAAAGTCCAGAAACTTAAGCTTCAGCAGCATATAAATATCCTGGTGCTATATAACTTTACCAATAACTTGTTTTTACTAGTAAGGCGTTCTACAAGAAACTATAAACTTTTTATTTTCATGTTAGCCGTTCTTATAACGTGTGAAACATGACCATTTCAAGTTAATTTTCGTCAATGTTCAGGCCTAAGTAGTTATAGGTTATTACAGGTTGTATAACTTCTCCATTAACTAAAATTATATTTTTTAAAATACATTTAAGTTGAGCTTTCCTGATGTTAGGATGAGCAATAAGTAATTCTTGAGTCTTTACTGTGTTAATTTTAAGTTTCCTTACAACAGGCTGTTCAATAACTTGCGTCTAAATATTTTGAAATGTCAACCAATGATTTTTCAATATTCATAATTTCATTTGATATTTCGTCAGTTTGGTCAGTAAATAACCTTTGCACTTAGAAGGCCTTCTTGTGGTAAACCAACAATTAATTCATTTGGTAATAAATACATATTTGCATTGTATTTAACTTGTTGTGACCAACCTGATATATACTGAAATATCCATTCTGCGAGCCATGGTGACGTTTCCTTACTTCGGTTTATCATTTTATGTTGAAGTATGGTATTAAACACACTGCTGTAGTCGAAGAACATCATTCTCACTAAGCATGTTGTATCTGCATTGAGTGAATTTTACACATATTGCATGGTATACAAAAGTAAATCAGAAGTACTTTTATTTTCTTTGTATACAATTTATATGCTTATATGGTTATATAGAAAAGTCAAACAAAGACTTGAAAATTGGACAATTATTTTGGTTTTTTAATGTGTTCACTAATGATTTAAACGCTAATTCTTTTATTGATAATATATAAATGAAAAGGTATCGACTGTTGTAACCGAAATTAATAATTTGGATATAAGTAACAATGTTTTAAAATTAAATGAAAATGTTAATTCTGCAATGGCTGACATTCAGAAATATTCTGATATTGTTAAATCGAATTCTAGTGTTAATTCAGGTGGCTTCGTTTCTTCTGAACATACAACTAATAAATTCTATGTGCATACAACACAGAGAGAAATTCGCATAGACAATCTGGAAGGAGTTATAGGTGCGACAAAGTTTGAAACCCTCGAAAACGAAAAAAAATCGGTTATGAATTTTTTTCAGCACATTACCAAAAAACTATTTGAATGAAAATTGCATTGAAGATATCTATCGTATTGGAAAGGTAGATAAGGCTAAGAAGGAAAAAAAGCCAAGGCAAATAATAGTACGATTTACTAATACATGGGACGTACGTAGAATTCTTGCTTGTACTAGTGAACTTAAGACATTTAATCAACGAATTTATATTTCAAGAGCTTTAAGTCCGGAGCAGATTATTAAATAAAACAACATCTTGAAAAAAAGACGTGAAATTATTAATAATGGCACACCAACAACATATTTAAAAATCAGAAATCTTAAGTTATGGCAACTTATTAATAACACATGGGTAGATATCACTTCCCGGCGACTAAATGATACTGAAACATTCCCATCAGTATTTTCTAACAACGTGAATGGATTAAATAATAAATACTTAAATTGGAGTCTGGTATTAACTAAAAGTTGTACATGTGTAATGATTCAAGAAACTAAATTAACTGAATACATTCAAGATAAGGATGTACGCATTGATGGCTATCATATGATAAGACAGGTTAGAAATCTGAGAAATTTTGATGAAAAGGGGGGGGGGCGGAGGAATTGTTACATATATAAATAAAGCGTGGAGTATTACGAAACTCAACATTTTATTCCAATTATTTTGCAATAATCTAGAAATTACAGTCATTTCATCCCTACCAAAATTTCTGCCCGCAAATTACACGAGAGTAATAATTGGAAATATTTATATTCCGCCTAAAGCTAAAAAACATTTATGCAATGTGATCTTGAAAGACATTATGTGAATGGTATTTTCTAAATTTCCAAAGCCATTCTTGAATTTTGCTGGGGATATCAATCAAAAGAAACTTATTACTTTAGAAAATTATGGCTTAAAAAATATTACAGAAAATGAAATAACTTTTATGCCATTTAAAACTCAACCAGATGCAATCTATGTTACTAACAATGATATCTATTCGTTCAATAAGTGTGCACCAATTGGATCTATGAATGTAATGTACCATTTCAGTTTTGAATTATGGCCAAAAGAAACATGCGGAAAAAAGAAAAGACGTTCAAAACAGCCTTATAAAGTAGAAATTTTGTATGATAAGTCAATTATTAATGAAAAATTAGCAACATGCGATTGGGAAGTTTTGTGTGATGGAAAAGAACAGACAGATATATATACATATATATATATATATATATATATATATATATATATATATATATATATATATGTGTATTCTAGAATCGTCAGAAAATGCATAACAATGGCATAAACCAGATTATAGCAATATACTGAGCTAGCATCTACTACGATGTAGGCAAAAAGATTCAATTTAACAATACGTGAGAAATTGGAGCAATTTGTAACAGTGCATTATTTCAGAAAACATTAGTGTTTAGTAACGAGTGAGAATAACCAGCGACAAGTTGTAATTGCAAGTAATTGCGTCACTACTGTGAGAATAGAATTTACACTATGACTAGTTTTGAGGTTGTATTGTGTAGCTTAGAAATTTATACATATTTTTAGTTGCTTAAAATGTTCAGACGTATATATACAAAGCATTGAAATTATATTGAAGCATTTAATCAAATTTTGCTCTTAAAAAATCAAGATGTAATATAATTTCTAAGATGTTCGTAAATAATTTGTGGAGAACTGTATACATGTATAGAGACTATTGAAATAAATGATAAATAGCATTCAATAAAAGTGATAGTCCTATTTATGTTAAAAGATTTGAGTGCACGGAATTCCTAAAAATTACATTGTATTTGCTTAGGACCAATCTCATTCGACAAAAGCATAGATACACTTTGTATTCGTGACAATTGTCACAATTGTCATCACACTTGATTTAACAATTAATTACTAAGTTTCACAAAGTGTATATAATTAAGAAACATTTTTACAACTCAAAGAAGCACTCTGCGCAGCATTTGGAAATACGTTCTCAGAAGCACTGGAAATCAAGAAAGTAAATATAATGTGCGTTGAAATGTTTTATGGCCCAAAAAGTAGTCAGTAACATCTATTAGACGAAAAAATTCTAGAGAATCTAGAGAAATCAAAACACATATATGTCACTCAATCGTTGTCATACAAACAAATAACGCTTTTAAAACGGAATAGGTTATAATTTTCAAATTGTGTTAAAATATTATAGATGAAAATTTAATTCTATCATCTGACATTTATGAGAAATTTCCGCAAACGGATGCAACTTATTACAATCTCCTCTTACATTTGATGTCGTTTTGTAATAATTTATTAGCAAAATTTAGAGTATTGGTACAGGACATTGTATTTAAATCTCATTTTCAGTGTGTCGAATATGACCATTATGTATTAGTAATAACTAACAATAGAAAAATAATTTTTCCTTAATAAAATATGTTCGAAAATGAATGCATTCAGAAATTTTTAAGAAAAAAGAGCTATGCTTATAAACAAAAGCAAATAATAATAATAAAAATAACTATATTATATATATATATATATATATATATAT
>CABFPE010000095.1:514263-537094 GCA_900660155.1 Hofstenia miamia
AGGACACAAATGTTGTTCAATGTAATGATTATTTTAAAGCACGTCATTGATCGTACAGCTATAACTAGCCTGATTGAAGAAAGCCATGACAAAATTGAAACGCTTCAAACGCATGAATCGCAAGATATTTACTCTAGCGTATAAAATTATCGAGGAATATTTTGATGATGGTGACAACCAAGAGATGACTTACCCACTTGATTCAAGTTATGTCGAACTTCCACTTGATGGGAAATTTAATTTCTAAATCTATTACATTTCTTAATACTTGTACAGAGCCTTTTTAACACGAATAGTGCTTACGTATAAATGAATTAAGTTGTTTTAATTTTATTTGAAAGACTCAAAGACATTGCTTGCAATTGTTTTGAAATAATATGAAGATTTTCTTTCCAAACTAAGAGTTTCTTCTTCATATCCACCCAATGATTGATATTGAATGTTCGTTGCACTGTTAAGGTGATAATAACCTTAAAGTCCATTTGATTTATTTTAGCTTTAATAATTGTAGAATCATTTCTTCAAAAAAGAAATTCTCTATTTCTTCATTCAGCAGTTTCCTTCATTTTCTTCAGCACATATGTTCCAATTTGCCTTGGAGAATATAATTTACCATATGCTTGTACCCATGCATCGCCAGAAAAAGATTTCACAATTTTATAAAGTACGGTTTTGATATCTTTTTGCGTTTTTTGTCATCGTTACTGCGTCCTATAAAGCGCTAGGTGGCATAGAACGTATTTTCAGGATTTGTAGCAACTCGACACTTGGCAGGATTTCAATTCAAACGTTTTCCATCCTCAGTGATTTATTTTCAGCAACATCTAGGCTTTGAAAATGCTTCAGTTCTCCGACAACATCAGATCACTGATGTCATTAATATGCAAATAAAGTTCCTTTAAACACTGTAATTTACCAATATTTTCTGGCAAAACCTCGATTTCATTGGAATACAGATCCAAAAATACTAAGTAATGAAAATCCACTAGAGCGCTGGGTATATCTTTAATCAAATTTTCGTTTAATTGAAGCGTTTGCAAGCTCCTCATTAATCCGATATCATGTGGAAGTTCTGTTAATGTGACATCATTCAAAATTAAGGAAACCAAATTGACGAGATGAATAAGTGTGCGAGGTGTGAGAGTTTGAAACTAAAAAATTTCGTATAATTTTCAATATTACAATATAATAGATGAGTCAAATTTTATGACAAATGTTTTTTTAAATTGTGATTCACAAATTTGGGTCGCAGGTAGGATTATCTGAGAACAAAATTTCATTGATGTCAGTTTTATTTATGGTTAATGACCTTAGTTCTAGTCCAATTTCATGCCAGTCGGAATACATATTCCAGTCCCATTGTTCCAGGTGATCCCGAATCATGAAATCTACTTTTGCCCAAAACGGCAAAAATTATGAGTAATATTTTGAAATCCATAGTCTTAGTTTCTTCATGTATCTTCCCAGCAGAAAAGAACCAGGGCTTGGATTAGGAATCCTACTAGAAATGATTTATGATATCATAACTTTAATGTGAAAGTTAAACATCAGCAAATGACATTCACAGTTTCCATAAGTTATCTCTTAAAGAGGCTCAGATCAACTTGAAATCAAAATAGGCCAGGTTGCCATGGCAAACAGCTTTTTTCTAAATGTACTATTTTTGTGTCATCATTACTCTTTCTACCAAATTTTTTATATTTTAATGTATATCACTAGACTGTAATATTTGATTGAATAGTAATTGTGATAGACAAACAAATAATTGAAGTCAACCTTCAGTCTAAGAGCTTTTTGACACTTGTAAATTGATTGAAATGAAGACCACTTTTCTATACTATAATTGTTTGTTCCGAATGATAGAAAAGAAGAAAGCTTTTAGCATAACTACATGGTAAAGATAAGTTCTATTTATCGTGTAAAATAACTATACTTATCATGAAAATCGTCACCCACTGTCTGCTGATAATGACAATTTGGAACGACATTATAAAATTATATTAGCAGCTAGAAATATTTCACAATTAACAATTCTATGCTACAAATTTCCTTGGACAACATTAATTTTGAGATATATCTAACCTTGTGCAATAAAGATTTATTTCAGGTTTTCACGTATATTAAAGATTCATGTTTTGTAGCTCAAAAATTGGCTAAACCTATCGAAACATTTGTAACAATTTGGCAACTTATAAAGGTAACAAAGGAAGGCTGAGAGCCTCTGTGGATCAAGAACTAAAATTGCAAGATTCTCACTTGCTGAGAAAGATTTTATGTAAAATCTAAGTTCTCGACTTCGAAAAAGCATTCATTATATATATATGATTTTCATAAATAGTTTTCTTGCAAATATTAGTTTTTTTCTAATGCTTTATTTAGTTTTAAAATGATTAGTTAAATTAATAAAAGGGTGCATAATAAAAAGGGACTAAACAATTTATTCAGTGAGTAGTCAAAGACTAATTTGGGAACAAAAATCTATATTTGGTGTCGCTAGAAGAACTAGGTTTTCACCGAATAAAGTGGGGAATTCAGATCCATTGACAACACTGTTTCTCAATAATTATTAGAAATGCCTTTTATTGGCATTTCTTGGATCACATATGTTTTACAAAAGATGTTTTTTACTAAGATATTTCATTTTCATGTTTATTTTCCTATTTTAGTCTTTTTTATAATTATTAAGTTGAAAATTAATCTGAAAATATTGGAATTTTAACTTTGAATTTACAATTTGAACAAAAATGATTTCAACATTGTTGGAATCGTTATTTTTACAAAACAACGTTAAAATTTTGACTTTACACAAAATCTAAAGTCAACTTTCTCTTCTAATACAATAATGTATATTAAAATTTTTGTTCAAATTTGATATGGTTGGTTTAATAAGTTAATTGCATTTTTATGCACAACTAACCTGCACATTTACATTCAAACTTATATCAAAACTAATGGTAATACTCTAAGCAATACTTATAATTCAATACAAAAAGCAAAGCGCCTCTAAAAACGTTTAGGTTAACTAATTCGCAATAAATGAATGGATATTCTGAGACTTCAATGTCAACAACTTATCTGCTAAATTGACAAATGCTAATATCCGATATCTAACCATCATCATGCAACAACTAAAAATCTTGAGGGTGTTGGTAAGAGTCTTGCTTGGTGCTTTGCGGTATTGTGCAGGATAACGCATTGCAGTGATAATGTTCTGTCTTTTAAATTAATACCTCTAAAAAAACTACAAACTGCTAATAATGTTAGTAACATTGTGGATTGCTAATAATAATAAATTTCTTAGTTACGGAATGGGTTTTCTAATCTCCACTCTAATGCTTTACTTTACATACAACACCTGCGAATCCCTAACTATAGAAATTTCATATATTTTATGGAGAGCAATATACAACATATTTTTTGTTGAAAATATTTTGGTGTGAATTGCGGTGTTTATATTCAAACAGCGTGGTGCTGTTGAAGTAACAACGTTGGCTTTGCAGTAGTGGTGAAGCTTGCGTTTCTGAAATATTTTTTCTACAAAGCAGTGCTCTATTATTTCACTTTATTCAATCCAAATTAATCTTTAGTTCTAAGAATAATAACTGCCTATCAAAACAGACTCAGATTTTCCAATAAAGCAAATTTGACCTCTATTATAATTGCCAACGAAAATCAAACAACTACATTTTGTAAATTGCCGGTTAAATCCAGTATTACACTAGGACTGCATTCAATTTGAAACCATGAACTATTAAGTCAAATGCAACACAATCAACAACAACTAATACAAAATGAATTTATTCTATTTGCTAAAACAGAGTTAAATTAAAAACTTATTATTGAACTTTATTGAGATGTCAAGGCATTAAGAAGTATAACTATATTATAGAATAGGTTCTACACCATTATTTATCCTAACAAATTTTTGATTTTTATGCTATGGTTAACAGTAAAATTCAGGTGATCAGCCTGTAAATTTTGCCTCATGTAGGTAGAAACATATTATTTAAGTAGCTTGTTTACTCAATTTCATCGTACAAATCAGGCAAATAGTACCCTGATGTAGCAATAGCAACTCAAATGAGAAATGTACTAATAAACCTTCATTACATGATAGCATTTAGAATATTTTTTCATGCTTTCAAGTTGCTTCAACAAATAAATTTCCCTGATTTATGTTTGTAAGATTACATTAACTAGCCTATATTTACATAATACATATGACACATTTTATGTAATTAAGTTCACATATATATATATAAATATGTACAACAGAAGCGTATTTTCTCTTGGTACGAGGTAGGGTATCCAACAGAAATTCAAGAAGCAAGGTGTGCGTTGAAATCACCGCCCACAATCAATTTAAACGTACTCAGTAGAATTGCAACACAAATTTGTAGCAATCAGTGAAAATAGATCCGTTTTATTATAACAAGTGACAATAATATGGCGGTCTACAAACCAACGCAAATAAATTACCATTATTTCTGTTATATAACGATTCATGAAAATAATTTATTAAATACAAAAAATTGGTAATTTAATAATTGAAAGCACAAAATCGTATACTGTCAATTTGAGATTGACACTATAATAAACTTGTTGAACTCAACCCGATTGAAATTGTAGAAAACTGAGTTTAAACATTACAAAACGAATGGCTAATATTTATAATATTTATAACCTAAAAGGAGGGATGTATGAGATTCTGGTAGCAGGATTCGGTAAAATCGGAAATTACACAACCGGATCCAGATATCCGGTATCAGGAAAAATTTAACCTCCTTACTGGATTTACTGATTTGAAAATTTCGAATTTTTGAAAAGATTTAGGGGATCTTTTTTCTTCCCCGCCACACTAACATTATTTTCATAGAACATGGAATATTTGCATTGAAAACATATATTTACGCACAACCCTAATCCTAACACTGAGGGTAACCCTACCCCTAACCTAACCCATCTAATTTCTTTGTCAGTAAGACTCAGTCATTTGATGTCAATTTCTACAAATTCTGTTTCCGTGTAGAATATGATGTCAGTAGCCTAATTGATAGTGAATTAGAATCCGATGTCTATTGGTGATGTCATACTCTTTGCGCGTATTTCATATTTTTGAACTTTGTCATATTGTCAATGGCAAGGAAAATGATTTTCAGTTTTGGCAGCATGAATGGACGAATCCCAAAAATTATTTTCAAAGTTTCCATAAAACTTTAAAGAATTTGAAAGAAATATTTAAATAACATTCCGAAAAACATTGTTCAAACACTGCTTTCAACAGCATTTAAAGTAGCAACTATTTTGGACATGTCAATCCAGTACACCATTTATATTCTTTCTTCATATTTCGTACCAATGTTTTTTGATTGTGAGAGATTAATAACTTTGTCCATCACGAAGTGGCTGAACCAACATATAGTACAAAAAAATTGACCGTCCAAAATAACTGCATATAATCAAAGTATAGGTCACTAGGAACAGCTGGAGTTAAATTTTAAAATCTTTTATCAGTGTCTTTTTGATGTCAATATTAAAAATGGCTGCGAAAATTACACAATATTCGATTTATTTGATATTATTAATAGGAAATACGGACACATATTTTCGATAAATATGGTGTCAAACAGTTTTTTTAATATTTCTACACTTTTTAGTAAATCGTTGTGCAGCTTTNAAACCTAGCAGGCGGCTGATAAACAATGTAAATGTATTTATACAGAAATGTGATGTAAAACAATTTGTCGTGAAGTGCCAAATGAAATTCTGTAGCGGGTCGCATGAAAGACGCAAGTTAATCACAAGGCAGATTCCTCGGGAATTAAACTGATTTTCACACTAATAAATAGACAGTATATATATATATATATATATATCCAAGATGATCGTCAGATTACAAAAGTATATGTTATGAATTTACTTCGACATAATTAAGTTATTTTCTAGACTTTCAACTTCATGTTCTAGTAAAATATATCAGCATTAACAATATTAAAGTATAAAGTAAGAATTTTTTAAGAAATGTAAAATAAGAAATTATGTATCTTGATATGATGTAAGTACTATGAGTAGTATAAAATAGAAAAATATAGTGAGATAAAATATTATGTTTAGCATGCCTGTGTGCATAATTTTAAAATTTAACGTATATTTTTCTACAAAACAACTCATTTAAATATGATTTGATTTGAATAGGTTTATATCTTTTACATACTTGTATATCAATTTTTGCAATAACATGTATTTTTCAACTTCTTAAAATAAAACTTCTATGACTGACAACATTTGAATGATGGCTATCGATTTGGAAAATTTGCTTGCAACACTTCCACTCATAAAATGAATATCCGTACAAATTGATCGCATCTTTATGGTTTACAATAACCTTGCAAAGGAGATTTTAAATTTGAAATCAATTTCAATCTGCTGTTATTGTAAAGAATCATTTTGCAAAAGTAAAGTTTATCACTTGGTTTTTTACAATGCCAAATGCTGCACGAGATCACAATGAATGTAGAAATACACTCTCTGTATTGTGCTTCGGGAAACCAAAGAAATGCGAGGAATCACGGATAGTGCACCAGACATTAAATGCAAATATTTTATCGAATACTTTGATATTGATTATTCAAGATTGCCTGCAGCCTTGTGCAGTAAATGCAGACGAGTAATTCGAGAGTATTCTCTTGGAACATTTTCTTCTAACATTGAATTAGTTGACTTATCAAAGGTCATCGTGACTGCTTACAAAACAAGGGAGCTTCAAGAACACTAATCATTACGTGAACAGTTTTGAGCATGGTTTCACGATGGAAGAAAACAAAACGATGCCAAGAAATACTTTAATGTTGCACATTTGCCAATACTTCGATGTGATGCCGTAGATGCTAGATATTTTACCACCACCAGAATTGCACCTGCTACTAGGCGTCGTAAACACCCTTTTCAAATCGATGAAAAATGTATGGTCAGGTGCCTCTTGTTGGGTAGATAAATGCCACCTGCAACGTCAAGCTATACAAGGCGGTAGCTTTAATGGCAATGCATGCAAAACTCTATTGGAAAATACGGATGTTTTAAGAAGCATCTGTCCACAAAATTGTCTACAATACGTCGATGCATTTTGTGCTTTTACTGAAGTTGTTCGTAGTTGCTTTGGGAATTTTCTTGATACCAATTATACTAATTCTATCGAAAAATTTGATTCAGCATTCATGAATCTCGGTATAATAGTAACACCAAAGATTCATATAGTTCTACAAAATGTTCCTGAATTT
Source organism: Hofstenia miamia (assembly GCA_900660155.1). Classification (NCBI taxonomy): domain Eukaryota; kingdom Metazoa; phylum Xenacoelomorpha; order Acoela; family Hofsteniidae; genus Hofstenia; species Hofstenia miamia. Next base: position 521,541 of record CABFPE010000095.1, read on the forward strand.
TGCAAAAAGTGTGGTAAGAGTCTTGGAAATTTTAGTGAATAAGCATTCAAGGCTCTTCACACAGACTTCAATTTGTGTTGGAAAAAGTACAAAGTTTCTAGCAAACATCCAAGCTATTCACAAAATCTTTTAACCTGTGTTTGAGAATATAACGCCATTCATTTGTGATCACAACTTACTTCTTACTATTATATTGTTAATGTTGATATATTTTAGTAGAAAATGAACTTGAAAGTCTAGAAAGTAACTTAATTATGTCGAAGTAAATTCATAATAAATACTTTTGTAATCTGACGCCTATTTTGGATATATATATATATATATATATATATATATATATATGTGCTAAAATCCTTACATGTAATATCTAAATGTGGAAAAGTAATAATAAATATGTACTTATCTATATCTGATCTTAAGCAATCATTACAATGTATACATAATTAATTGATATAGTACAACAATACTCAAATACCAGCCTTAGGTTTCACCTCACAAATTTGGTTTTAAAATAGGGATTAGCCCAGGTTTCATCAATAGATGACATTAAATTAATAATGCAAGTGCTGACACAAATCAATATGAAAGCTAAACAGAGAAAAACCCCATACCTAGTAATATCCTAAGTGGAGGGCAGCAACACCCTGCAACAACACTATAATGCTTGCATCTCCTGGAATTGCAATACAACCAGTGCATCAAATAAGTTTAGCTTTCCATTTCAACTAAAAATCTAAATGAGAGTCCACATAAATACATCCACATAAACCAGCTAGATTTTATCCCTTTCTCATGTCTTACAATAATTTACACTAGAGCACTGGAAACATGACAATAGGCCAAATGAGCTATAATCTTTTATGTATGCTTCATTATTCATTCAGCAAAAACACTAGCAGGCACATATACATACAATTTCTCTTGATAATAATATTGAATTTCTGTCAATAGATATTTTGTTTCTATTCAAAAATTTTCAAATTTGAAACATCAAATGTAAAAATATTCTCAAGGAGTGCTCACTGTTCTACATCTTTTTCCAATTAAATTGGCACAATTAACATTTAAGTTGTCACAACTAACATTTAATTTGTCACAACTAACATTTAAATTGGCACAACTAACATTTAAATTGGACAACTAACTTTTAATTTGTCACAATTGTAAATCATAAATTTAATTACTAATGTTTATTGTTTTAGGGGTATTAAAATAAAAAATTTAACTTTTCCACTTAATTGACAGGGTTTTTTAAATTTGAACTTCATGTTCAACAACTGTATATATACACATTGGAAACAAATTATATTTATTAATTCATATTATGTAATATATACAAATATATATTTATAAAAACAATTGTTGCTTGTTATTTTTGCTTTTGTTGAAACTTTGCAAAATTTAAAAAACCTTGCCAATTAAATGGAAAAGATAAATCTTTTTTTAATACCCCTAAAGCAATAAAGATTAGTAATTAAATTTATGATTTACAATTGTGACAAATTAAAAGTTAGTTGTGCCAATTTAAATGTTAGTTGTGCGAATTTAAATGTTAGTTGTAACAAACTAAATGTTAGTTGTGACAAATTAAATGTTTGTTGTGACAATTTAAATGTTAGTTGTGCCAATTTAATTGGAAAAAGGTGTAGTGTTAAACAGTGTATAATAATTACTCATTTATATTTGTCAAGCAACAATGTAAAAGCCAAGTGATACAAGTTGCTAACATTTATATTTGTTTTGGTTTTAGCAACTAATGAACATCAAAACTTCAATATAATATAGAAATTGATTTAACACAGTTCTTTTCTAACTAATTTCATGATTATTTTAAATTTTCATCTGAGGCTGTTTTCATCATTATGTCACATTATAGGAGACTTAAATGTGTAATGCTAAGTATACATGCTGAATCATTTTATGTGCATGTAAATTTAATTAATATTTTTTCAATTTGAATATATAGATAGTCATACATTCTGATTTGTAAGATCTCCTTGTCCTCATCATGCATAGCATATATTAAGGCTCTTTTAAAATTATTTTTTGATAGAGAATGCTTTGTATGACAGGTGGATTGGAATCCCACTGTTGTTATTTAAAACTTCATGCATTATATGTACTTCATAAAACTTCTATATATTTTAATTCAATCAAAATTTGTGATTCTTAGCAAGAAACAGTAATTTAGGCTGAAATAGAATTTTGAAATAATTGCATGTAAGTACAAGCCAATTTTTTGTCAAAGTTGAACCATCAAAAATACAAAGAAACATTGCACTATGTAAAATTATAAGCAATCAAGCATTTTGACATGAGACAAATTTAATAAATTAATAATGCTAATTACAATGCAGTGACAAAGCCTTTGCCAACTATGCTTAAATATTAACATTGCTACTATATGTTCTGAATAGATCCAACTGAAAATGCAAATGAGGATTTGGAATTAATGAGGAGGTTATGAACAACAGTAACAATGTTGAGTAAATGAAAATTGGGTAATCAAATTTAGATTTAGTTCCTCTAATATCTATTCCATGATTTTTTAATTTGTTAAAAAATATGATAGTTACATAATTTAAATTTGATTAAAATTTTGTTATGATTCTCTATTTTTAATGTGACAGCAAATGATTTCATTTAAAATTTTTTATCAAAAATTAACAAATATTGACATTCATTAAAAATACCTAATAAATAGGGAAAGAATTTCAGGGAATTTTGAAAATACTCAAAGAAGACATATAGCTTAATTTCAATGCCAAGAGACTTCCAAAAATGATACTCCCATAGTATTCATGTGAGAATCAATGCAAAAGCAGTAGACTGAATCAAATTTAAACAAATTGTACTTTACTAAGCAAAAATAATAATTTCCATTTGAGTGTTATCAAAAAATAGTATTCATAAAGCAACTTGTAATAATATACTGTAAAATATCACATGATCAAAAATCATACAATCCAATAAATAATAGAGTCCATATAAGCATTAGCAAGATTACGCTATTTGTTCAATTTCCTTAGTAGGATTTACTAGCTTAAATTTTTTAATTTTTTTCATTTTAAACCTGTTATGATTGTAACACAATAATTGTAGAAATTGATGAAATTAGAAAAAAATATATCAAAGTGATCCACCCTGAATCTTTGGCCAAGTTGTAAAGTACTAATGTTTTCAAATTATTGCAGAAAATGTGAAACAAAACTTATAAGTTTATATCTAAGCTATATCCCTAACTAAGGCAATAGTATGTATGTAATTAAAATAAAACATAATGCTTATTGAAAATACAAAGCTGTCTAAAATAAACAAAACAAATTAATTGCAAATACTTGAAAAAGTTTTATAGCATAATGCTACAATTTGCCATTAGTTAAGTTACTATCATTTTTTCTTCAAATTACAAAATTTATAGCAGTAAAGCATTAACTAAAATAATTGAACAGACATTTACAATGACTTTAGTTCTTTGCTTCAAGGATTGAAGCAAAATTCTTTACCCTATTAATAACAACTGAGACAATCTTCTGTGTAAAGATTCATAGTGTAACTAGCACAACAATTTCAAAAGGTATTATTGAACTTTGAATATCCAATTCCTTCCAATTTTTTTGAATGCATTGCAAATATTTCATTATTATTATACTTCTTTAATGGTATTTACTTTGTATTAATTGAAGGATTAAGAATTGCCAAAGTATTCCCATAAATGAGTATGAAACCATGTGCATGACAAGGTTGTATGTTCAAAAGAATTTTGTTTAGATTAAAATATCATTGTGAAAATTATAAATTTAAGGGTTAATAATAAGAAAATGTGAAAAAAAGTTATAAATGTGTGTTTTAGCTCACTGCACTGCTCACAGAATTATTGCAAGAACTCTATCACAGTGATTTTCTTCATTAAAATTACTACTGCTCTTCATCTCTTCTATATCTAACTGATTTATCATATATAATTTGAGACCAATGTAATATTGTATCTATAAACCTAAGGCTAATGTAAGCAATGATTTGTAAATTTAAGACTGATGTAAATGTTGATTTGTAAATTTAGCTCCCAAGAAATTGCTTAATGTTGTAACAATTAATGTTATGGAAATCTATGTATACAAATACCAAGTTAATATATTTTTAGAAACATAGAATATCTAAAACAGACAAACTATCAGATTCCTAGCAAATCTTAATGAAAAAATCTTTTTGCAAATTTCAAAATTGATTCTATTTGCAAGTAAATACAATATGAGGGCAACTATAACAAATAACAAAGTAAGATTACATGATGTAAAAAACATAACTAATATTAATATAATTTTATTGAAGTTGATAATCAATAAAAAATGTCAATTAAAATTATTTTCTAGATTTAAATATTCAAAACTCAAGTGTTTTATGCTTCAATAATTCCAAAAACAAGTAGTCAAAAACCATAAAATGATATTTGTCCAAAAATTTTATTATTTATTTCATCATTGCTGATTTTGCAGTAACTGCAAACATTGTATGAAATATTTCCTTCTACAAAAGTGTATTTATAGTGTAATTGGAAATCAATTTAGAGAGGTATTTCAATACATGGCATAAAATAGGTTTTTAACAAATTGCCCTGCATTTTTATGTTGTTCCAAAATATTTCTGTATGGTGTGGCATAATCTGTGTGTGTGGCCAATTTAAGAGAAAGAATGAAGATAATTAAGACTTAATTGCAATAATAATTTATTGTAAAGCACATGGTTATTATCATTTGATTATTTGTAGAATTTTATAAAAGCAGTTTTTGATATTAATTTGCTCAGCAGTATTTGAACAAAATCAAAAGATGATCTCATGCATGCTAATTAATGATGACATTGCATAATTAATAGCAGACAAATAACTACAAGGAAAACTGTCAACAATGTCTACTAGCTGAGTATTTGATTGTTTACAATTATTTGATATAAATATGCAGTAATTGATTTTATTTGTGATGAACAAATTTTACTGGATTTACTTTGTTATTTTGTCAGGTTATTTAATTAGTTAAATGGAAAGCTAAACATTTGAGCACAAGAGTAATCCAATGGTGGTCTCCAAATCTGGTTAAAGGAATTTCAGAGCAGCTGCACAATCCAGCCATTCAAAGTGTGGTGCAGCCAGTAGCAGAGATTCCTCAAAGTGCTCTAAAGTTAGGACTAGGAATAGAGATTTTTCTCTGTTATAGCTTTCCTATCATTTGTGCAATAAATAGCAAATGCTTTATAATATTAGCTATATTGATATCACTAGGTTAACCCTTTTTAGATCCAAATTGCTCTATGATTACAATAAACCTTATTATACATATGAGGTACCTTGGAGCCCCATACTCATCCAGTTGGCTTATACTTTGTATTTACTAATTAAATTGTTATATGATGAATTTAAAATCCTGAGTCCAATGTTAGACACTGGACTGACTGATACTGTCCTTTTCTTGCTGACTGCTTTGATTGTTCACATGTATGAAAGGTCAAGATGTACATTTATAAATATAGGGTTATCACATGTAAGGCAAAATAACAAATGAAAGCATTGAGGTGGCATTATTTCCCTTTATTTACTTAGCAATAATAACAAGAACAATCAGTGCACTAAATTATTAAGTCATCACATACACACTCTCACTGAGACAACATTCCACATACTAAGAGAACCATTGGTGTCCTCTGTTATGTCCAAGTAGTCTGAAGCTGTTACCAAAGATAAAAGCCTCTCTTAAGCATTGATCAGCATCAGGTTTCAAACCTTTACCATCTACTGCTCTCAACCTAAACAAGCTGTTGTTGATCATTACATTCAGAAATGCTGGTGTATTATTAATTTAGTTAATGCCTAAAGCAAATTGATTTGGTTGAGAATGTTTTTGGGATCTGTTATACCTGATCCATTGCATATATGTATAGAAGCTTCTACAAGCTAGCAAATTATAGGTTGACAAGATTCTACAATAGCAAAGCAATACTTCCAAGGAAGTAATTGATAAATTTTAGGATAATTTCTGTTTTATTCATCATTATATTTTACTGAATTTAAAATAAATAATAATGCATTTTCAGATCACTCTGACTTAATTACTTGCCTGTAGCACAGCAGTTCTGCCTTTGGTAGCATACTTTCATAAAGCACTCTGGCCATTTTCTAGAACAGCCTGTAATGTGTTTCAGCAAACTCAAAAAAACAGTTGTAATTTGCACCATGCTTTGACTTACAGAAACATACTGGCCCATATTATGCCAATACTAGGTGCCCAATTCAATTCTATTTTTCTTTTAATATGAAATTGATTTAGAGTACTGTTTCAATACATGGGATAAAGACATTTTTAGTGATTGCAACAAATGGTATGCAGGTACCAAGTTCCCAATTTAATTCCATTTTCAGTATTTATTTTGTAGTTTATATTTAAATAAGCTTTAACAAAAAACAAAAAGGAAAAATGGAATTGAGATTTTTGTTTTTCAATATTTTTTTTTTATTTTCATTTTTTGCTTTTCCCTTTTTGTTTTCATATTACATTTTTGTTTTTTATTTGCAAATCATTTGAAAAACATAGAAAATGAAAAATTGCACAATGTAAATTGATAAAAAAAATCTGTTTCTCAATTTCAATATTTATTTACTTTTTTCAAAATTATCAAAATGAAAAATGAAGAGCAGAATTAAATTGGCCACCTGGTACCAGTAAACCATATGTTACAATCATTAATAATAACTTTATGCCTAATTGGTGTGTCTATAAAGTAATAAGATGATTATTTTTTACTAGCTGTTTGTGTGTATATGATTTATTGTAGACCAGATAATCAACCTATGGCTTTTGTGAGTTTAGTTCAGTAAATTACATCTACTTCACTTATCTATCTTAAAGTCATACACATCATTATTCTAGACAGCTTGCTTTTACACCAAAATGGGGATGCAAAATGGCCTCAGTGACAAAGAAATCCATGAAAAGTTGACTACAGATTTTCTGATGATGCTGCAAGTTATTCCACTGTGTCACTCTGGTGCAAAAACTTCAGGAATAATTTATGCATATTTTGGTGAGACCTTCCACACAGTGGGTGACCAAGGATATCTTGAAGTGATGTCCAAAGTCAGCAATTGAGCAGAGAGTTGAGGATCTCAAAAGATAAAGTTCAGCAGACCCTCACTGATGGCCTTAAGATATGCAAATTAGCAACCTAGTTTTCCAAGGAATATTTGGCCTCATTCTTTCCTTGAGTGCTGTTTCAGTTTCCAAATCTTTTGGTTGTACCTATTCTTTTACTATTCTTGCCATTTCCAATTCTTCATCTTTATCTCCCTTGAGAGTGTTAATTACTTCCTTCCTTAACTCACATCTATTTGCAAGTTTCTCAACTGTCTTACAAGCCTCTACTCAGTAACTTCTAATAATATTGATGTTATCTTTTATTCCTTTTATTCTTCTAAAATCCCCTTCTTGCTAAGCAGTGTTAGTTGCTTTCTATACTTCCTCTAAATTTCTAAAAAAACACATTTTTGCCAATTGCTCTGTTAATATTGCAGCTATTGCCATGAAAATTTGCAGGCTTATAGAGCTCTGCAAGTTTATGATTTTAAGCCTTTTACAAGTCTGAACATGTCACATTTGCGCTCCCTAGAAGGAAAATAATTTTTTTGCTTTCATTGATGATATTTGGAGAGAACTCACACAAAAAATTGGCAATGGAATTTGAAAATTAAAAGTTTTTTTAAATTCCAAGCATTAGTAGTTTATATAAATTTTTTAATAAGCCTGAATTTTTAAATTTTTTATACCATTTATTTGAAAAAATTTTTTTTTAGAAAATGTTTTTTTGTTTTTTCACTCTAGTGAGTTTGAAATTTCAAGACAAAATTTCACACAGCCATAAATTTTTCTAAAAAAATTTATTTTGAAAATTCAGGTTGGCCTTTAGATATTATACTTTAAGTTTAACAGGCTATAGCAACAAACATTTTAAGGATATCACAGCTCCATTTGAATTTTTAAGTAGAAAATTTTACTGAAAGAATTGGGTTGTCAGCTTGTTTAGCTCTAAGATCAATATTGGTTGAGCTAGGCTTGCCAGAGCTGGGAAAATTTTTAAGAGAAGATATTTTCTTTAATAACTTTTGATATAATAAAGCTATGAATAAGATTTTTACACCAAAATGCGCAGTTTTGAAAGGAGATTATAATTTTTTGTTCCTGAAAGTCTTAAAAATTTCAACTAAAAAAACGTTTTTCTTAAAATTAAAATTTCAAAAATTGGGAATTTTTTCTTTGAGATATTTGCAGTAATACAAGAAGTAACATTCAAAAAGAATTTTCCCAAAATTCCCCATCAATCTTCCATAATGGGAAATTTTCTATTTTAGATATGCATATCATAGGATGGGTTAGACATTTTTTAAAAATTAGTGATTTTTTTGACAAAAACTATCTATAAAATGCATTTTGTTTTAATTTCATTAATCTTTAACACTTTGTTTAGTAGTATTTTAATTCACATTAGGACACCCCTATAAACTTGCAAAAAATTAGTGTTTTCTTAAAGGTATATTGTGGATGATGAAAATGGATATTATGGATAAACCTTGAAAATTCATTTACATTTTACTCCATTTTATTGATATCTGTGATCCATTCTGTCAATTTCTTTGAGATTTTGCCCTGGTTATTGAATATTCTGGGATTTCTGGGTTTTTGATAACATAAATTTTTTGGAGCATTGACTACTACTTCTCAGTAAAGATTGATGTTTCTACATTGATTAAAGACTGACAAATGTGTTTCATGCATTAAATTTCTAGATTTAGAAGCCCTTTCACTGTCATTCAATGAATTAAATGTGAAAACTCACATTTGCAAGATTTCTTTTAAAACTGCTCTTTAACTACAGCTTAAAATGAAAAACCAATGTAGTATTCAGATTCTACAGGTCTGAAATTATTTGAAAATGTCAATCTCTTATCTTTTAAGTCGATCTAGAGGTTGCATTGTGAAATTTTCTGGAATGCCTTAGTGTCATTTTCAATGTGCTCTAAATTTAAGAGATCTGATTTTTTGGAATCAATTCCAAAAGCAAATGTTTGTTTAAAATTGCTCATTCTACCTAAATTTGATGCCCCTATGTTGATTTATTAAATTTTCACTTTGAGCTGTAATTTTACTGTAAATTGAGAAATTATATGCAATTTTTCTTAGATTTGGCAAAAAAACCCTAACTTTGCAACATTGATATTAAAACCACTATTTAGGGACTTCTTAAAATTAAAAAATGATTTTATATTCAGAATGCACATATCTAAATTTACTTAAAAATGTTCAGATCTTATTTTGTAAGTTGATCTAGAGGTTGTATTGTGAAATTTTCTGGAATGCTTAGTGTCATTTTCAATGTACCCTAGATTTAAGTGATCTAATTTTTGGGAATCAATTACAAAAGCAAATATTTGTCTAAAATTGCTCATTATACCTAAATTTGATGCTTCTGAGTCAATTTATAATATTAAATTTTCAATTTAATAACTTCTTTCTGAGTAAATTTATGAATTATAAACACATTTTTTCTGAAATTTCAATAAAACGCGAATTTTGTTAGATAGATTCTCAAATCACTTTCCAAATATTCTTTGAAATGGAAAGATTTTAGTATATTCTGAATATAGATGTCAAAAATTAACTATAGATACTTACATTTTATTGTTCAAAGTCAAATGAGGCATTTAACTTTAAAATTCTATGCAGTTAGTTCTGAATTACTAGCCTTTAAGGTATTTCATTTTTGACTAATAAGCTTTAACAGCTTGGCCTGGTGCACTCTTGCAGCAAAGTTTGACCTTGGAAGATAAGCAATGAAGCAAAGTAAGTTATTTTTTTGCCTCACGTAACATAACACAGTAATGATCCTTGCAGCCATTAAATCTGGAGAAGTGACCCTGCTAACATAATTGCTGCTGGAAATTACCACCACATATTCAAAATCTGAAAGATTTTCAGCAATCTCTTCCCACTTGAATAGTGTAAACTGCACTTTTAATAAAAATAATTTATTTTCAAACCTTTTTATAATATAAAAAAGTATAAAAATACTTATTAAGGTTTAAAGTAAATTGTTTTCTTTAATTCCACTTAGTTGCAAATTGATATTACTTAGTTACAGACTTTATTCTTTGAATANCTTTGGTGATAATTCTAATTTAATTTTTTTCATAAATTCTTTAAAATTCAATTCTTCTTTAATTTCAGGTTATAATCTGTTCCACAGATCAATACAGTAAGTAATAAAACCATTCTTCATGATTCTTTTTCTAAAATTAAATTTTCTATAACACTTAGTTCTTACATGGAATGTTGATGAAATATCTTTGATCTAATTTTGAAAAATATTTGTAGTGATTTTAGTTTTTGTAGATAGTCTAATGAAAAAAGATTGTAAATTCTTCCGATGATTTTTTGTTTGCCTTTTTACCATTTGATAGCTAAACTCCAATTCAACATACTTTCTACCTTATTTTTTGATCGCTTAGATAAGTTTGTCAACAAACATTTTGAATATAAATATTGAGGCAGAATATACGATTTCAATATTATTTTCCATTTAATTGGTATAAAGCTTTGTAACTTACTAAGTTTTTTGATCCCTTGAGCCATTTTTTTATTATTTTATTCATATGTTCTTTAAATATTAATTTATTATCAAAAATAATACCTAAGAATAAAATTTTATTTTCTTCTTTAATGGTTTTACTGTTTATTTGTAGGCTTAGTTTCTCATCATTTGCTTTATTTAGGACCATGAACTTTGATTTTCAATATTAAGCTTCATTTTATTCTTATCAAAATATAAGATAATCTTCATGTTTGGTTGCAGATAATAAAGTATCATCAGCATAATGTATGCAGTAATGTATGCATTTTATTTTATTATCCAATTTGATGTCATTTACATATATGTTAAGCAATAGGGGTCCTAGTACTGAACCTTGTGGGATTCCATGGTTAATTATTATTGAATGAGATGTTATGTTTTTAATTTTTGCGCATTGCTGTCTGTTATTTAAATAAGATCCAATTAAATTTATTGCTGAGTTTTCAAAATTATATATTTGTTGTAGTTTATTTATTAAGATATATGATCTATTGCATTGAATGTCTTTGATAAATCTAGCGATAAAATGAATATATTTTCTCCAATCATCTAAGACATGAATTAAAGCATCATTTGTTGATAAATTATTTCTAAATACAAATTGTAACGATCAACGTAAATTATGTTTCTCAATATAATTATTTTTTTATAGTTTGGTGCGAACGCATATGATTGGAAAATATTTAAGTTAGTATTTAAGATCATATTTAACTATGAAAGAGAAAAGAGAAAAAGAAATAATTGGAATAGACGAAAATGGCAATTGTATAAATAAAATGCAACAAAGAAAATCAAAAAAAAAAGAAAAAGAATCAGAAGTTGTAAGAGCAACAGGACTATTACAAGCTCAATTAACAACAATATCTACTAATGAAGCTAATTCTGTTCAAAAGTTTTGTAGTGCTTGTGGTGGTGTGCTCAAGAGGAAAAGCGTGTGACGCAATGGCTACGGGTATCTTCATGTGAAGTGCACTGATCTTGATCATACTTCTTGACGTGACACTGAAGATTATAGATGCCAACGATGCTGTAATTCATCCACAGGCCTGACTCAACAACTAGCTGACCTTAACTTAATGGACACTTCATGTGATTCCAGCAAGATTATTTTGAAGCTAAGAACAATTCTTTCTTCAAATATTCCTGTGATCAAGTGTGTCCCCAAAAGTGCTAGAATTCAAGTAGCTTGTTGTCTTTCATCTCTCATAAAAAATGTTACAAACAACCCAGAAGATATCAAGAACTGGGCGCTTCTTCTAGCATTTCCTAAAATATGCTTCAACTCTGAGCAACAAGGAGGCAAAAATAGAAAGCTAAAAGGTTTTGCAGAAAAGTGTAGTCATTATGGATTTTCTGAATTTCAAAATTGTTCTCCTCCAAAACGTAAATTCAAATGTTTTAGGCATTTGGATCTTCCTAAACTTGTACAAAGCAAGTTTCATCATTTGACTGTATTGCGGAGCCAACAGACGAAATAGTTTCAGAGATGAGAAGCAAACATCCATGCAGCAGTCCCCCAGTGGTTACCATTTCCGAGTTTGAATCTTAATTAGTGAGCACAGTCCTTGTCAAAAAGTGCTTGATGTCGTTTCCCTCAAGCTCAGCTGGTGGACCCTACAGAAGACAATAGAACAGCAGCAATCAATCTTTGTGTTGCTCTCACGGAATTTGTTAATGTAGTTCTATCTGGTAAGGTTCCAAAGCTCATCAGATCGTTTTTTTCGGAGCAAATTTGTTTGCTCTTAAAAAAAGCAAGAGGTTACCGTCCCATAGCAGTAGGAAACACACTGCCTCGTCTTATAGCTAAATGCACTGGGAAGTGTGTTGCATCTGAGAGGAAGAGAGAATTTCGTCAAATCCCTTTGGGTTACAACATGGCCAAAGGAGCAGTTCACACTGTTAGATCATACATTTCAGCAAGAACTCTTTCTGATAACAATGTCATGCTAAACATTGACTATAAAAATGCTTTTAACAGCTTAAGCAGGCAAGCAATGTTGGATACTACTCTTAAAAACCATCCAAAACTTTACCCATTTACCTCCTGTTGCTATGGCGAGCAAAGCTCCCTGTTTTTTGGTGACTCCATCATTTCTAGTGAAATCGGAGCACAGCAGGGTGATCCCGAAAGCTCACCTCTTTTTTGTGATACTATCCAAAAATATGTTGAAGGTTCGGTGAGCGAGCTCAATCTCTGGTACATGGATTATGGTAATGTTGCTGACAAGACAGAAACAGTCCTTAGTGGCTTAGACAAAATCATTGAGTTTTGTGGCTCCATTGGTCTTGAAGTGAACCCTTCTAAATGTGAACTAATTTTTCTTGGAAATCCCAACTCAGAGCTGCGTGCGAAAATTTTGAGTGATTTTGAAATTAGATGTAAAGGCATCAAAGTGATTGCAGTAAAAGATCTCATAGTTTTATAGGTCTTAATGTCCAGCGCAAACTTCTTGAAAGTAAGACAGCTGATTTCAAGCGCCTCTCAAGCAACCTTCTATTACTAGAAGATCATACTGCTTTGTTTCTTTTGAAAAATTGTTTAAGTGTGCCAAATCTTATTTACTATCTGCATATTGCTCCATGCTTTCTCAATGGCGATCTCTAAGATGAGTATGATATAGTCATAACTCAAACTTTTGAAAATTTTACTAATGTTGCCTTAAATGCCACAAGTCTTTCTCAAGCCAAACTTCCTCCAAAATTTGGTGGTATAGGTTTGCCTTGCACTGCTCTCATAGCACCTGCAGCATTTCTTTTCTCAAAGTTTGCCTCTTACAGCCTGGTATGTTCCTTGCTTGCAGATGTTGTTCATTATGATAATTTGATAGAAAGCATTCAAAGCCAGAATGAGGAACATTCTAAAGCTAACCATGGCATTTCTATTTTGTTTGGTTCAAGTGAAGATCAAGAACCAAAAAATTCGATAAGTGAAGACAGACTAAAATCCCTTCTACTGATTAGTCCAGGTGAGGCAGCCTTAGCATTCGAAATGGTCAAAGTTCAGTTTCTTGCCCTTCCGAGCAACCCACTGAACAAAAAACTGGATGACAGTTTTGATGCACNGGAAAACAAAACTATTTGAAGATAATACAGGTAGAACAAATTAACCAAAAAGAGATCGCATTTTTGCTATAGCAATTAATGTTAAAAATACAATGACTCGTAAATAGGTAAAACAAATTTTATATACAAGTAAAAATATTCAATTTCGCTATGCAAAAACCAATTTAATCATCCATCAATAACGCATTTCGTAAAAGTTTTTTAAACACGTAAAAAATTTTCCTGTCTTATACAAGTTAAACAAATTTTCTTAAAGAGTAATACACGCTAACCAAGTTTCGGAAAAATTTAAATATTACAAACACAACAAATATACTTAGACATTAAAGTCAAACATGGTCGCAATCTCGTTACCTAAATCATACATGCAAAAGTTATTTATTAATAATATACATAGATTTCAAAATATAACTATACACTGTAGGAGTCATTACACCTTGTACCAACTTTTTTTACGTTTGTTGACTTTTCCATGTTTTTCATGTTTATACACATTTTAGTGACTTTACATGGGTTGTATGTATTTACATGGGTTTTCCAGCTTTCACTGCTTTACCGACCTTTTTTCCATGTTTTTCACTTTTATTTTGTTTTAGTGACTTTACAGGGGCTGTATGTATTTACATGGGTTTTCCGACTTTCACTGCTTTGTTGACTTTTCCATGTTTTTCATGTTTATACACATTTTGGTGACTTTACAGGGGCTGTATGTATTTACATGGGTTTTCCGACTTTCACTGCTTTGTTGACTTTTCCATGTTTTTCACGTTTATACACATTTTGGTGACTTTACAGGGGCTGTATGTATTTACATGGGTTTTCCGACTTTCACTGCTTTGTTGACTATTACATGTTTTTTCAACTTCATTTGATTTACGGGCAATGTTTATGCGTTTGTATGCATCACTCGGTGTTCAGCTCTTTCCAAAGTATTATATCGCAAAATTACTCGCAATTCTGCATTTGATCTAAATGTAATAAACTTGAAACGCGTATATAGCCGAATAAACTATTAAAATATAAAATTCGTTTTAAAACAAAATGGTGTTTGGTGAAAATAGAAATATTACATCAGTGTATATGGGCGAATAAAATAAACCATTATCATAAAAATCGTTTAAAAACAAAAACGGGTACAATGAAAAGAGAAATATTAATTCACTTTATATAAAAGGTGATAGTAAAATACGGAAAAACCTATTGTAATGTAATTTGCATTGGTATTTAAAAAATTATTGCATCTAAATAATTCTCTTTAGTCAATTCAAACAATCGCAAAATTAGTCACAATTCTCCATTTGATCTAAATGTAATAAACTTGAAACACGTATAGTGAGATGAATGTTAATTTCAATAGCAAGCGTTTACAAAGAATTTAAATTCGTAATTCGATACACTAGTTAAAAAAATTATTGCGTCTAAATAATTCTCATTAGACACATAAAACCGTTAATACATAACATTACTCATCCCAAAAACGTGTACGCCAAAGGAGGAAATACAAAAATTAACTGAATAAAACAACAATGCAAATCATTGTTTAAAACAAAAAAATATTACAAAGTTGAATATATAGTATAAAATATTGAAAAAGTAGCTTACCTGTCTGATATATGGCTTTAGACGTTACCCAACTTGCTTGCATTGGTGTTAGACTAATATCAAACTGGACGCATTCAATCTGTGACTCATGTCAAACCAATTTCCGTTTCGTACATCGAGTCTTTCTCTTTCCTTTAACGTGGTAAGTTGATTAAACTACAATTCCCACCAATCAAGCATTTATAAAACGCATGGGTCGCTCATCCACTTTTTTCCTC
>CABFPE010000095.1:548484-561875 GCA_900660155.1 Hofstenia miamia
TATATATATATATATATATATATATATATACAGTACTAGAAAAAAGAATTCGGCCACCAATGATTTGTCATAAATATTTCTAACAAATGGACGCCAAAATGTCATTGGTATTTTTAAATTAGATTTGGTGTTGCAAACAGAGGAATTCATCAATGTTGAGACATAATTATCACTGTTTACTTTAAATCTCAAGAAGAAATGCTACAATGCTTGTAGGGTGAGGTGAGCCAATTTAATGAGAGACAATTCATCTGAACATTGGTCTAATGTTATATTTTCAGATGAGTCAAGATTTGAGCTATACTCATTAAAAATAATATTGATAAAGAGACCAACCGGGCAGAGGTTCAGATTCTTGCCTCAATTTACTCGGATGACATGAAATACGGTAGGAAGTCTGTAATGGTATGAGGTGCAGTATGGAAGTGTGGCTTTCGCAAGATTGTTCACATCACTGGTATTCTCCTAATTCTTAATTTGCTCGGATTCTAGAAAAGGAACTTTTGCCACTCCTTACAAGTGATCAATATATCAGCAGGATGGTGCTCCATGTCATACCTCAAAACAAATGAAAAATTTCTTCCAAAATAATAAGATTGCTATCCTTGCTGACATGCCTGGCCAATCTCCAGATCTTAACATTATCGAGAATATGTGAAAAGAGGTCAAATATCCAATTATTCAGCATATTCTTCACACTGAAGACACACTGTGAATCGTAATAAAGATCGCCCTGATCGCCTTGAAGCTGTTATTCGCTCAAAGGGACACCCTACAAAATATTAGAAGAGACGATTTTGTTCTAAGTGCTTGTATTGCATCAATTACTAACTTATGTATCTTATTTTGAATTTACTTTTTTCGGATGTGCTCACTTGTTAAAATTTTTTCAAGTGGCCGAATACATTTTTCCAATACAAGTTTTTTAATTTTGATTAAAAATTAATAGCCAATTGCTATTCTACATATTTTATGGTATTAGGACATACAGATTTTCCTTTCTCAATCAAAGTCACACTTGGTTATAATTTTAGGCACGCTCTATCCACGTTCATCATAGGTTAATTTATGTCAACAGTTTGTTTATAAATTATGTTTTGGAAATAAGCTTATTTAAAATACACAATGTGGAAGGGAAAGCTCACCAGTACCCGCCTGTACCCGATAATAATTAATGCACATCCAACGGTACTCGCGAAAAAAACGGGTACCAATATCTGCATATCACTAATATATATATATATATATATTGCAAACAAAAATTCAAACATCTTTAAAATAATCTGAAAATCTTAAATAAACTAATATAGTTAGCTTCTATTGTAAATTGCAAAAAATTAGCAATTACTGCAGACTTGTCTGCTTAAAATATTAAGTTATAATAATTTTGAATAATTAAACTGAAAATAAGAGCATTTAAGAAATAGTAACAAATACTAATCACATCACCAGAGATTTAAATGGCGACCATTTATCATTCCAGCTAATTTGGTGAATTTATGTCCACAGACAATATTTTTTAAAAATCAACAAATGACCTGCTTAATCCGTTTCCATTTCTGAATTTAATGTAATAAAACATTATTTTTGAATCAACAAAATTTTCAAAAAGACTTTAAATCCATAACCATATCGCAAAACTCATAAATACAACGTGAAAATAGGCCATATTTAAAACAATTATAACAGCAATAATTCTTACTGACTGATATATATATATATATATATATATAAATATATAAACTACAACAGTCTCATTTTAATTGAAAAAAATCAAAAGAAATCTATTGCTTAGAAGGAAAGGTAAAAGTAATGAAAAAGAAATCAAATGATGAATATGATGGAAATAAAAAATCAATAGGGATTTAATAATAAGCAGAATTGATTGAGAAAAGTATTGAATAATAATGCCAGGATTAACAAACAAGGTAACCTTCAACTAATTCTAATTGACAGAACAAAACGGATAGTCAATCTTTCTTCAATTAACTTCCAAATAAATCAGTTTCCCCAAAATCTGTCTGCACTCTTCAATTGAAAATATAATAAAATCTCTTCAATATGTTGGTTTCCAAGTTGACATATGGGCCAAAATAGGTCAGTGAAAAGTGAGAGTGACATTACAATCATCTTACGACAAATCATTGTTGGAATTCATTTACTACATTAATTTTCAACTATATTTTTTATTAGCACTTAAACCTGAAAGTAAAGAACGGTCTTATCACTCGTGAAATAGCAATAAGCGATGCATAAGAGATTCAATTTTGTAAAAATTTCACGCGTACAATGAAACGGTAAACATTGGGAACTAGGCTATTCATAGAATTGGATAATCCTTAACATTTACATAAAGATCGTTATTTATCTTTATATATACATGTATATATATATATATATATATATATATATATATAACTAAAATTGCAAAGAATAACAAAGCATCTCTTGATTCTAAACATAAATGACATCATCGAGGCTTTTTTATATACTACAACCAATAATGAATGTCAAGACATCCAATTAAAATTGCATAGACCATGGACGAAAATGCTAAGCGAATTTAGACGCATAAAACTATTTTAAAAGTAGCTAGTTGAACTGTCCTATCAACATTTATCAGAAATTAAAAACATATTTAACGGTTAAACTAAGTTTGGGGTAATTTTGTTACACCAAGAGCAACTAGAATAGAATTTTGAGCTCAAATCAAATTGGAAGAACCTGATATTTTGTGAATTTTTGTCTATACAATATGGAAATCATCCTACCTTTGCTTACCGAGATTCAACAAAAACATCAATAGTCTAAGCTTGGGGTAACTTTGTTAGGAAAAAAAATCAGCTTAAAACTCTTGCCTTAGGATGATTGCTAGTTTGTTACAGTAATACCATGCTTGAAGTACCCTAATGTCATAATTTCATGAAAATTTTATGAATATTAATTTAGTTTGTACCAAAAAACACTTATATTGTGAAATTATTTTTAATTTATGTATGCTATGATTTTTTGCATATTTTAGTTGCTATGTGAAGAAGACAATCTGAGAAAAAAGCTATATCAAGCTTAAGATTCCAGGAATTTGAATTTAATATATATGCAAAAAACTGTAACATACAAAAACTGAAAAGAGTGAGAATTTCCCAATTTAGATGTTTTTTTGGGTACAAGCTAAATGAATATTAATAAAATATTCATGAAATCATAGCACTAGGGTTTTTCAAGCATGATATTACTATAACAAACTAGCAATCATCCTAAAGCAAAAGTTTTAAGCTCATTTCTTTCTGGGTAACAAAGCTACCCCCAAACTAAGACTAATGATGTTTTGTTGAATCTTGGTAAGCAAAGTTAAGATGATTCCCATATTGTGCAGACAAAAAGTACTTAAAAATGTGGAAAAGTCACAAAATATCAGGTTCTTCCAATTTGATTTGAGCTCAAAATCCTATACTAGTTGTTCTTGGGGTAACAAAATTACATCACACTTCGTTTAATCGTTAATTAATAAGTTTGCCATCGTGAATTATATAAATGATGAAAGCGAAATTAATGTTGATAGAAAGTGTTTGAATATAATCTTAGAAAAGCAACAAACTTACTTACAAGAAACGAAATTGACACAAATAAAAGAAATGAAATACAATCTAACCTATTTGTTGCTAATAATAGATTGAACAACATAGAATATGTTAGAATTGAAGGCAAATTTAAAATCAACAGACGAAATATTGTTTAATGGTTTAATTGACAACCAGGATGACATGCGTTTATTTAATAACTGAGCGTTGACTTTAAACAGGAACTGTCAATAGAAACATTGTTGGTGATAAAGATCAGATCTTAAAAAAACATTTCTCCAAACAGGAAATAAACCAATTTAGCATGGGATTTGATAAGAGCATTTGCCTTGAATATACTCAACACATTGTTAATCTATCGGAATTATGACTTAATAAATTGAAAATCTACAAAATTAAACTTTTGTCCAAGTCTTTAGATAAATCGCAAACTAAAACAGCAAAAATTACAGTTTATATATTTTTGTGTAGCTATACAACTTAATTCTTACGTTAATACTATCGATTTGAGAATAATTAAGTTCATCTATTGTTTACCTTCCCTAATGAAGTGTCAAATGATATTTCCTTGTAAACAAAATATACCCTATACTAATGAAATTAAGTAATAATCCAAATAAAGCCTATAAATACTTTTTACCATGCTAGTTTTTTCATATCACGTTTTTTATAAGGTTGTTCGTAAAAAGCCTTGGCCTTGAGTCAGCATAAAAATTTTAGGACTAGATGCCAATCTGGGTGGAAACAAAACTACATCACGATAATTTATTTGATATATTGTCCAGGAAAGGATTCTGTATAAAATGCAAAACGATATTTGAGTCGGTCACGGTGATTTAAAACAAAAATCCACACTATATAATCATGTGAAAACAATAGAAAATGGTTATGAGCAGAAAAATTAGCGTCATTAAATTTGGGAGATGAGTTTAATGAAATACTTGGTCTGCACACATGCTGCCTGCACATCAATTGAACAGATGCATCCGGAAGACAATAAATATATGTCAGTGGATTTCTTATAATTTATGTAGAGACCATGATGACAGTGGAGTTTAATTAAATTTTCATTTCCTGATATCGCTAATTCATTAGCTTTGACACGCGAAGTTCCGGGAATAGGAAAGCTAATTGCAACAAATTTAAATTCTGTGATGCACAAATGCACCAGTGGAAGAGTGCAAAAAAGATTGATAACTAGTGTGTAGGGAGGTCAAGATTTTAAAATCAGGTCTATCAGAATTAATCAGGTGAGGTCAAAATAGGATCCGAATCGAGATCTGCCAACATCAATATTATATTACTTGAGAAATTCGATATCATTTTGTTTTTATTAAATGAAAAACATTTTGTTAATTAAGTGTGGTTTAATATAAGTACTTTGCTTTACTGCTTACTATTGTTGCATGATTATGATTGTATTTCAAAAAAATATTTCATTGAAAGATTTTCTGTTCTTGTAAAATACCTACAATTGATGTTTGCATTCAGATACAGTGTAAACGAAAAGGGAAAATGCAATTTGAGAAGAGGATGTTACTTTTATATCATTAGTTCTTCTATGGAAGTCAGGATTAAACCAGTTTAAATTCAGGCCAGGTTTGATACTGAATCAGGTGAGGTCTGATCAGATCTGAAGTTTAGGTGAACTCATCGCTGTTTATAACCAAGAAAAATATGCTACATTTAGTGAAATCATGTTAATAAGGAATTAACAACAAAACGCATTCTGCATTTTCAAATGACATGGTTCATTTGAATTTCTCGAAATCATCTACAATATTAACCATAGTAAAGCAGGGAAGCAAATCATCACTGTTGGATTTGCTTGACTTGCTTATATTAGATGAATATTTTAAGAATATGGTCATGTGCACTCTTTCATACATGAGTAACCAAGTATTGAACATCATATGAGTTCAAAGGAAGGATTTGTCTAAATACCATTGGATTTGAAATATCATCACATTGAAGACCTTCAATATGTACCATTGTTTTGTGTTCAAACACAAAATAAGCATCATAGTTCGCGAAATGTACAAGTGCAGCGGAACCTATTATGAAAAAAAGAAGTACAAATCAATAAAGTTAATCACAGCATTTATTCTCTATTAAATGAAAAGTATACAACAAACAAAGAATCTATTACTAAGATCAAACTTCATTTTTGCATATCAAGATGAAATATTAATATAATTTTGAAAATACTCTACTAAAAAGCGTCTAGTCGGAGCTAACCCAAACATACCCCCAAGCTAAATGTAATTCAATCGTCTGAGTTGCTGTGTAAACTCTATAGCCATGAGTGATATAACTCATTGTACAATAGCAGTAGAGGAAAGAATTAGCGTGAATGTAATCGGCAAAATTCGGTAATTTGCAAAAAAAATATTGATAAATTGATTAAAGGATATGATATTCGCATGACTAAACGCGATTTTGAGAAAATTTCCTTAATTGAAAATAGCCTTTCAAAGCAGGCATGTCTTCATCTTTTATTCAATGACACTCTCATGGTCAAACTTCACAAGACGTAAATTAGATTCTCAACCAAAACCATCGCTGACATTTGAAACGCTAATTAAAAATTGCAGTCGGATACTCGCTCAATTAAATTCTAGCGAACTTCGCAAGCAGAACATTTTACTTGCTATTGACCTATATATTTATAAGAACTGCACGAGTAGACGTTTGAATGTGGGTTTTCGATAGTTAATTATTCGTTGCAAAATGAAACGAACAAACAATCTGTCCAAACTGATACAGCTAAGCAAAACAACTAAGACGTATAGTAACCTTGAGCCCACAAATTTTAACGTTATATATATATATATATATATATATAGACTTGAGAAAAAGTTAAAGAAATTGCATAGTGAACATTAAACAATACGTTTAAGTGTATTAGGTTGAGTCAATTTTAAGAAAGGCCTATGGGTTGGATTGAATGAGTTGGGTCAAGTAACTTTAAATCTCTGAACAATCTAGTCAGTTGAAAATATTGACCAGATCCACGAAGTTAATACGTTTTTGTTCATTTGTTAGTAAATGCGTTTGGTTTGTTTTGACTAAATTTATCTGTGTTGGGCCGGAAAAACACGACACGTGTATTGAACTTTTGATATTTCAAATAATGATATCTCCGATTCAGTCATATAAATACTATTCTATTTGAGATACAGAAATTTAAGAATATTTTAGGCTCGATTTAGGTAATTCTTATAAAATTGAAAGAGTGTATAGACAGACTAAGGTGTATTTGTGAAATAACCTTAAATAAAAATTCAGGTGATAAAGTTGTTGTTTGACGTAAAAAGTCTCAGAAAAAAGCCAAAAAACAAATATTTCATTGTATGAAAAAAACCAATGTTCGAACAAAAATTAGAATTTTGTATAAAATCGAAAGCCTTAAAAATCTTAAGGCCTTCTAATGTTATTGAATTAATGCTACCTATGCCAATAAAAATGATAGAAAATATAATGAAAGAAATTTATAACGCATGCAAAACACTAGATTCTCAATCCCATAAAGGATTCATAAATATAATATGGATTGTTATGTTAGACAATATCCCTCAAACAAAGCAGAATTCAATTAAAGCATAACTATAAAAAACCATCAACAATGTTTATCAACAAATTCTAAGGAATACGGAATTCCCTCTTCCTTTCTGAATAGTAAATTATTACACTACTAGTGATTTCTGCAACAATCAAACGCGAATTCTAAGTACACGTATAGCGATGAACCACGTTAATTTTTTCTCATATATATTAGCTGATGAATATATCGTTACGAGATTTGCTCCTTCATTCTTTTGCCATACAAATCAACGATACTATTGGAACTCTCGTTAGTAATCTTGGCTTTTGGAAGATTTCAATACAATCAAAGCAAATATCATGGGTCAATTTCTCTCTGATAATCGAACTCAGGCAGGCCTGCTTGTTTTAAGTCATTTGAAATAAAGCAGTTGTATTAAATTGTGTTTTAAATGAAAACAATTTCATTGTATTTTCAAAAGAATACCACTTTTATGATGTAATAGCATGTTCGCTGTCACGCTTTCGTTCTTTCATCTAGCACAGATGGAGTTTAAATGCGTTTTTTCTTCAATGAGATTTGTGTGCTTGCAAATTTGCATCAGGCTGTTTCCCAAAAAGTGAATAAACGTATTTTGCATGAGTTTGTTAAAAATGTTAACTGAATTGAATGTTTTGGAAAAAAGTACCTCTTAAATTGAATAATATTATTGAATACATTTTAAAGGAATATGTTTTTTCAAAAAACCTTTCTTTTTGTGGCAGGATAAAACACCGACAGCATGTTGCAGGGGTGCTTGCTCGACGCCGTGCCATAAGGAACCCACAGTTTTCAGTCAATCCGAAGCAATGAATATGCAAAACTGGTCAGAAAAGAACCGATAAAAATGAAACTATTGGTAGATGTTATACAGAAGAAGGTAGGTTTCGAGCCTACAAATGACATTAACACAAATAGTAATCAGACTGAACAAAAACAACAATTTAGCCTGAAGTTTCTAATAATCGATGATATGTTCAATCAATACACTAAAAAATTGGAATTTAATAATATGGAAAACTATATGAAAACGATGCAATGCACTGAAAATAGACAAGCAAAAGTGCAAATACTGATTGAAAAGGACCCTAGACTATATAATATATATCTATAAGGCGATCCAGGGATTAATTTCAGATACGATAACCTTTAATTAGGCCTATATGTTTCAGCGAAACCTATTTAGAAACAAGGAATTGAGGACATAAGCAGATGTAAATATAGTTAAAATTAGATTATTACATACTCCGCAATAAACTTTGTAACACAGCTGTTGAACATGGTTGCAAAAGATGTGTAATTAATATAGTGGTTACGCAACACTTATAATTACAAATAACCAATATCATCAATCAAACAAAATTGGTTAAGAAACAATGATGTAGTTTCAAATTACAATGAAGTGGTGGCAATGATCAACTATACGAAATTATAGATCTTGATATAAATGTGCACAGGTGGAAACACTCTAATGATAATTCGCACTAGGCATCCTCCTGCGGTTGAATAAAATTGCAAAAAAGAATGTAGGATAATAAGTTGTAGTCAAATATAATACAAGAATATCTTGATAATGATGTATTAATTTGGAGATTGGAATCACAAGCGCAAGATTTAAAGAATTTGCGAGTATAAAAAAGAATTTAATTATACAATCTTATGGTCCTCCAAAATCAAATGATTTATTAAAATGAATACAGGCCTCGTTGAAATAATAGTAATAGGTAAATAAAACTTTTTTTAAAATTCTTGTTCTTCGGATATTAGTAAAGACCACCAAGCTACATTGTATAATTACGATTTTCATTTATCCGACCTACAGAAGTGAATTGAAAAAAAATAATATTAACATAAACTCAATGATTTCAAAAACCATGCAACAATTGCCGAAAACTATCTTAAAAACTATATACGTGAAAAATGCAGACAGGAAGTCATCGTTTCAGGTAATTGGATAACATTCATCCAGGTATTAATTACACAGGATATAAGAGCACGCAATCTAAAACGCTTCACCTACAAGCCATTAAGGCAGAAACAAGAAAGCAATCAATAATTGCGCGCAAGTTAATCATTGCAACATCATTAATGAGTGAAAACCAGAATAGCTAATGGGCAGGTCATGCTCAAGTGGGTCATTTGAGGTTACACTATAATTAAACTGAATATACAAGTGATAGTTATTCATCATGATATTCAATTGTAATGAATTTGCTCTGGACTTGGACCGATTTGCAAAAATTATGAAAAATTAAACGCTCTTGCAAAAAATGTTAATAAACAATTGCAGAAGATTCATTTAACATAAACATAACTAAGAAGCAATTTAATTGAGTTGAAACCGGTCAATATTTACAAGTAATCGCAGAATTTGACAGGTGAATCAGTAAATTAGATAGCAACAATTTTGCGGATTCCAATTTACGCATAACTCAAAGTTCCTTTTAAGGAAACAATTGAGGCATTCTCTAAATTATCACAAGCATAAAAAATTATATTTGAACACAAAATTGGGAATTCTTCAATTAATGGAAACAAAAAAATCTTTTAAATAGTGATACAGAAGGACTAATAATTTGAAATTAATATTCAAGAAGCCAAAAAATGCATTAAATTTATTATTAATCTAAAAATAGAATTATTTAAAGCCATTTCTGACTTTCGATAAAGTTAATACTTTGATAATAAAAAAATTTAGTTTTATTAAATGCATTAAATACATAAAAGTTAATCACAAACAAATTTACGGTCCCAAGGGCATCTTTGACATTTTAAACAGTCGATAAAAAATATAAAAGTTAGATTAAACTCAATTAAAATAAAAACAAAGCTAGAAAATAGTACATACTCGCATTAACAAAAGACATCCCGGTTACCATTATCCACAAATGGAAAGGATGGCGTTGCGAAATAATTAAACATATGCCGAGGAGAAACTTCGCTAGAGGCGCACCGAAAATATTAACTAATCACAAAAGATACTTCTTAGTACAATATGATTGGGTAAAACATCAAATTAGGTTTCTTGGATAATTTTTGTAGCATTGCATTTCTGAGCTCATTATATACAACTGATTCATAAAATAGATTAAAAATGAATATTGGATGGTGTAATAGAATAATAAACAAACCTAAAATGAATTTAAAAATATGGGATGTATAGAATATTAGGGATTCATTTCAGAAACAAATTAAGGAAAAATAAGCATAAATAACAAGATTTACTTGGAGATGTGAAATGCTATGAATAACGAGACTTACGATAGTTTTAACTTAAGGGCAGTCTTGCCGTAAGCAAAAAAAGGCGTATTTGATTAATTTAGTAGAGTAGAATTAATTGCTGAAGGCTTGTATTTATTAATATTTGATAATAACTTTCCACGCCTCTATACCGCACGTATTTCTGGCGACTTTATGCTAGTTTTATGCCAGCAATGTTCGAATTATGCAAATTTTATTATGAAACTATTGTTGGTTAGCACACTAATGAGCCATGTTTATTATTTGAAAATCTAAAATAACTCAGTGAGACGAATTTAATCTCCAGAGTCCTCTAAAGTTAAAAGTAAGCTCATTCTATCTACGTAAGCAGTAGAGAAAAATATTGTCTATCCTTAGGAAAACATCCCTGTCTACGTTTTAAAATTGCAAATGAAGTTGAAAAATATATGCAAGTTTGAATAAATAATGTAATAAAAAATACTAAATATCTGTGAAAACGTACAAACATTTCCATAAACTGTTGTTTACTTAGAATTATATTCGCAAAAAGTATTTTTTACAAAAAACGCTCTAAACGTTTAAAAAATGTTTTTTTCTGTCAGTCAGAATTTCGCTGAAATCACATAATAGCAAATTATGATAAGCATTTTATTTTTTGTTTAATACCCGTAAACAAGACGCAAGGTTTGGCTATTTGTTCGCTAGGTTACGAAAATACGAATAAACTAATCCCAAAAACTATTTCCAAAACTTTCTGTAAGATTTCTGCCGGATTTAAAAAACATTTAAAAAACGCTGTTTTAAGCATATTTAATACACCCAATGTCCTAAACATGCCCGCATGGTGAATTATACAATGAGAAATAATTTGGGAAATTCATCTTTGATATAAGAATGTCAACTATAAATAGAAAAGAAAAATGTCAAAGTGGTTGAATAATTAAAAAGAGTGTTTGGAAGTAGTTTTCCGCTCTAACTCTACTATTAATTGTTTCTTTTGGCCTCCATTACAAAGAGATTTCAATAACATTCCAAACACGAGTTTTGCTTTGGTATGCGGTTTTTCTAGCACTCATTAATTTTATTTTCCAATTACATCTGACAGCAATGTTTGCAATAGTCTGAGAAACGGTCGATTGCTACATTAAAAGCAGAGTGAACATTCTTTCTTCTATCAACATTTTCGAAACATCTGAGCTTTCAAAAGATCAATATAAATAAGTACAAACAGCGAAGCACAAGAAGAGCTATTCACAAGAATTTAATATCTAGAAAAAATATGTATATACATTATATATATATATATATATATATATATATATATCGAAACATTACTAAGAAAACTTTATTCATCTGCAAACATTGTTTTGAAGAATAATATTTTTATTTTACTCCAAAGATCATGAGGATAGGATAGAATACCTCTGGGATTCAGTATCTCTTGTGACATTCATTTGTTTAGGCCTGTTATATCAAAATACTTGTTAGCAAATTTTCTATTGTACTTATTCCTCCTTTAGTAAAAGTATCTTAGATAACCAAAATATTTTTTATATTTGAAAATGTAAATATTTTATGTGCATATTTCTATGAAACTATAAGACGTGGTCAAGACACACATCATTAACCATTTATTTCGATCATATATTTTGCCAACCTTAGCAACAACTCTCCACTTTCAAAAAAAGGAAGCAAGCATACATCAATTTTAAAAAAGAAAATTTAAATAAGAGTAGGTATACAAAAAAGAGCAAAAGAAAACGGACATTACAGAATTATTCAAAGCATGAAAATGCTGAGACAGTATATACAACATGGCAAAAAGCTTTTCGAATTCCTCCACCTCCAGATCTAACAATTTATCACTTAAGTAATGATTTTATAAACGGGTTCGCTGAGTAATTGGACCAAATTTTTTCGACTAAAGTAATTTTAATGGTTGTGACATTTATTAAATGATAAAATCTACACGACGTGGATCTTCTGAACTGTCAATATCAAAAACATAATCACGACGATTCTTGTATAATCTACTTTTCATTATAATAATAATAATAATATATATATATATATATTAGAAGGGGATTTAGTGTTTATATTTACATGCATAAAACTTTCAGATGATAAATTGGCTAATTGATCGTTACAGTTACTATTTGGAAATGAGCAATAAGGAGTTACTTTGAAAATGAGATATTTGAGAGAGGTTAGTAATAATTCACTACAAATATTTACATTTTGTCTAAAGGCTTGAAAATTAAATAGAGAATTTAAGCATAAATATTTAAGTAAAAGTAATTAGGTTTTCCTTCTATTCCAAACAAAATAAATTTTAAGAAAATGCTTAGTAGTAAGAAGATCTGCAAAATTTGGCTAAACAAATGTCGAAATTAAAAAAAAAGAAGTCATGATGAATTTGTCACACCAAATAATTACTGACTAAGCAAAGTTCGTACGTTCTCAACAATTATTATGACTAAGAATTTCTCAGCACACAGTTTTTCATATATATCTTGACGAAGCACACATGTACTACATATGTATGCGATGACTAATAATGACTACGACGCCTTAAGCAGAAGGTCAAGTAATGTTTACTCGTGTATGATATTTAAAGTGAACATAGAAAATACCAAAAAACTCATCTGCTGTTAAAATTATAATTTTATTTGAATTTAACTATAATTTGAGAACTTCACTTTACTATATTATTGTAGAATACCTGGGGCATGTTGCTTGCAGTTAATTTACGCCCACAATTCTAATTTATGCACAATAAGCGAGTAATGTAGACAACGTTTAACACCTGAGACTGAAAATTTGAATTCAATAATAGTAACTAATAAAGGAGTCCAAAAAAGAAACGTTAAGAATAATCATTAAGTTCTGTAGCATTTAAAGACAATATAATGAAAACTTAAGAGGATTATTATTTTCGTAAGCGGCTGGGTGTTAAAATTACATATATACATATATATATATATATATATATATATATATACAGG
>CABFPE010000095.1:562003-588436 GCA_900660155.1 Hofstenia miamia
ATATATATATAGGATGTCCCAAAAAAGATTTTATTTTATTTGGCTACCGTTTTGTATGTAGATGATGGATCGAGCTGTCCTTCTAGGTACTAGTAGTCTATGTTTTAGGATTTTTTTGCCACCAACCCCATCTTTCAATTACGTTATTAAGGTATTGAAAATTGAGCAGAAACACTAATTTATTGAAAAAACAACCGAATTATCAAACAAAAGATTATCAGAACAAAAGAAAAAGTTCAGGCAACATCGGGGTAGACATCCTCATCGACGAATTGATCGCCCAACTACTCGATAACGTCATCTTCATTGCCTCTTGCTCCGGCTAGTTCTTCTGGAGATGTCAGTTCCACCGTCTTCAGTTGCTCAATGTGACTGCCACCGTTTTCCACGATGAGATGCATTCGGTGCTTGAACGACAGGAGGACCTTGTTGATCAGTCCTGATCTGATCCAACCACTGACGCACTGATCGCGCAAAATGGGGCATGAACTGGCCTCAAATCGTTCCGTTCGGGGCGCTACAGGTAAATGATAATTAAATCATTTTGCCGCTAATAATAAAATCATTAATAATAAATGACAATTAAGATCAATATCTCGCTTGTCGAACGTAATTGAAAGATGGTGTTAGTGGTAAAAAATCCTAAAGCATAGACTATTAGTACCTAGAAGGACAGCTCGATCCATCATCTACATACAAAACGGGAGCCAAATAAAATAAAATCTTTTTTTTGGGACACCCTGTATATATATATATATATAATACTGAATATTTGAAAAAAACTATGCGTAGATATATTGTGTGTTTAGCATTGACTAGTACTTATTCAAAGCGTTCTAGATGTATTGATTCAGGAACTTTAAAATTATATAATGCTGCGCAACGTGCTAAATATCTAAACAATCAAAACCGAAGCAGAACTTTGAAGAGCAAGGCGAAATGTTTCTTGTTTGAAAACAATATGCCATTAGCACTTTGTTAACTACATTTTCCTAACAATACGATTGCTTCCTATCAAAAGGTCAGTGAAAACAACACAATAGTGAATATCAGATAGTGATAAAACTGCAAATCTTAAAATTCCACGCTATTCTAAGAGGAAGTTGGGCAGTTGATGCTTTGTTCAGCACTTTCGTTATAATTTTCGATCCGCCTAGTCTATAAACTAGATCTATGAACAATATGTGTTCACCACCTGAGTAAATATCACA
The DNA here is from genome assembly GCA_900660155.1 of Hofstenia miamia. NCBI lineage: Eukaryota > Metazoa > Xenacoelomorpha > Acoela > Hofsteniidae > Hofstenia > Hofstenia miamia. Next base: position 563,215 of record CABFPE010000095.1, read on the forward strand.
ATTAGTCTGGAAAAACAGCACTACTCGCATATTAAATCAGAAAGAAGCAGTGATTTCTAACATAACATTTATTTACCAAAATTTCATTCCTACTTGTAAGGTTTGGCATTTCATAATTCCGTAGTTATATTACAATTGATTGGCGAATACATAGAAAACTCGTAGTGACATTTTAGATATACTTCTCTTTACAACTAATAAATGAAATGAGATAAATAACGATTAATTCTTGAATTTAAGAAAACTAATCTTAGATGTTTCTTTTTATGTAAATTGCCCAACCAAACCCATTGCCGTATGCAAAATCAGCGCTCACAGCGCTAAAGCCGTTAAAATGTTTTTTCAAAAAACGACAAAAAGTTTAAAAATACTCCTGGGCAGCTTAAAGTTAAAATTATAAAATCCTTGATTTTGGTGAATTAAAGAAATTTAATACTCATTGAAAAATAAGGAAGGGGAGAAAATAAAGTTGGGAGATTGCGGTACTATTCCAGATCTGCAATCCGGTTTTTAGAAATCACACCAAGTTCTTGAAAATTTGAATGTTAAAAAAACTACAGCTGAGGATGGCATCCCAAATCGTTTCTATGAGGTAGCATCAGTATACTTAGCAGATCTTATTGTGCCCATAACTAACATTAGAAATTTACTGCCACCGTCCCCGATAAATAGAAGACGGGTTTTGTCTGCCCAATGCCAAAAACCTCGCCACGATCTATAACACAACTTCAGCGAATTTAATTGTTGTCTACACCCGCGAAATTTATGGAATGTATAGCTTTATCATCGCTTAAAGACGAAACTCTCAAAGTCCCCAGCCAGTTTGCCTACAAGCGGAAATCATCAACTACGATAGCACTTGTCACCCTTCTGGACAAAATCACAAGCTTCATGGATAGACAAGACATTTCCGATGTTCTTTTTCAATCCTACGCCTTCTCCAAGCAGTTTGATAAAATCTGTCATTAAACACTGTTGAAAAAGCTGGATGATTTTGGTTTACACAATGGCTTTATTAAATGGACTGCCTCTTATCATAGCGATCGCAAATTTCAAATTAAGTTTGGAAATCTCCCAAGAAATCTATCCAATCAACAAAAGCGTCCCACAGGGATAAATTCTTGGTCCTTGGTTATTTGCCATATATATATATATATNATCGCAAATTTCAAGTTTGGAAATCTCCCAAGAAATCTATCCAATCAACAAAAGCGTCCCACAGGGATAAATTCTTGGTCCTTGGTTATTTGCCTTATATTTATATATATATATATATATATATATATATATGAGACTTTCAACCTGGAAACTCTAAAAGTACGCTGATGACTTAGTTACTCTCACAGCTATTAGTAAGAACCAACATTTCATCAAATCAGACCTCTTTAATATTTTCAATACGATGGTATTTGGAACCTCTCCTTGTCAACCTAAAGACGATATTCCATTCGTCACTTCTATGAAACTTCTTGGTGTCATAATACAATCAAATCTCAAATGGAACCAACACATTAATTACATCACGAGAAAGGCTTCCCACATTGTCATGCCTGAACTTATACTCATTCTGTGCCAACTTCTCACACCCTGCTATCAGATGATCTACTGTCTCCGCCTCTTTCTTACATAGCCTAGACTTATCACTTACTTCTACTCTTCTGTCTATATGCTTCTTCACCCAGTTTGTTCTTATTGCTTGCTCCTGTGCTGCCATTATCAGAGCTTCTGTTTCTCTTTTTAGTCTTGCCTTTTTTAACCACTTGTTGCTCTCTTCTTTGTCACACATTTCTGTGTTCCTCCAGTATTCTCCATGCATTGCCTTTTGCCTATACCTTGTTTGTCTCTCTGATTCCATCCAACTCTGGTATAATTTCTTTTCTTCACTCTCAGTTCTTATCTTCCTTAACTCCTTAGTGACATCCAGTACGGACACCTTAGGTTGTTCTTCTACATATTCCTTTAGCCCTAGTGCTTCTGCTTCTACAGTTTCCTCTTCACGTAGCAGTCCTTTTCATCCCTTATGCCTTGCCATGTACAGCCTATCTAAATCTCCATTTAAGTTGAATGCTCTCTCTGATGCTAGTATCTTCCTTGTCTTCCTGTCTAATTCCCTCAGTTCATTCTTGTTCCACCTAACTATTCCTGCGAATATCTCAACACTGGTATCGCCCATGTATTAATTGCTTTTATACTATTCTGACCATTCAATGCTGAGTTCTGTAGTATCTTCCTTACTCTCCTCTCGATTCTTTTCTTAACCTCGTCCTCATTTCCTAATGATCTGTTCTATCTTTCTTTATCACACCTAAGTACTTGTACCCCTCTTTGACATCTTCAATCTTATCCCCACTGCTCGTCCTAAACCTCAACCTGTGTCCGTCTATCTCAGTCTGCCACTTTCCCATCTCCCCCTCTAGAAACTCAACCCATTTCCGTGGAACTCCATTGGCCTCTAGCGTCCTCAATAACCACCTATGTGATATGCTGTCATATGCCTTCCTGTAGTCTATCCATGCCATTGCTAAGTTTGTCTTCCTTCTACAATTCTCCACCACTGCCTGGTCTAACAACAACTGATCTTTGCATCCTCTCGTTTTTATCCTACATCCCTTCTGCTCCTCTGGTATCAACCTGTTCTGTTCTAAGTAACATGCCAGCCTACTTGAAATCACAGAAGTTAGCAATTTCCAAATTGTTGGCAGACATGTTATTGGCCTGAAGTTGCTTGNAGTCTATCCATGCCATTGCTAAGTTTGTCTTCCTTCTACAATTCTCCACCACTGCCTGGTCTAACAACAACTGATCTTTGCATCCTCTCGTTTTTATCCTACATCCCTTCTGCTCCTCTGGTATCAACCTGTTCTGTTCTAAGTAACATGCCAGCCTACTTGAAATCACAGAAGTTAGCAATTTCCAAATTGTTGGCAGACATGTTATTGGCCTGAAGTTGCTTGATTCACTATCTTTCTTTGGGTCCTTCTGTATCAGAAATGTCCTTCCCACTACCATCCACTCTGAACTTCTTCAACAAATACCCATGTACCTCATCTCTGCCTGGCGTCTTCCAGTTCTTCATCTTCTTTAGAGCCTCCTTCAGCTTTGCAGTTGTGATTAGTTCTTCTTCTTGTCTGAATTCCTTCTGCATCTGCACACTCTCTATCTCTGGTCCCGCACTTCCCCATATATTCTCCCAGAACCTTACGGCGTCCTCGCCTGCTTTAGCTGTAGCCTTTTCTTCTGCATCTAGTTCTTTGTAGAATCTTTCTTTTTGGATCTCAAACGTAATATTGTCTCTTTAAGGCCTGTCGGGGACTGAGGGCTTTTTCTTTTCGTTGCACTTTCATTGAAGGTAGGGTCAGGGGGCGGGCTCGAACCAGGGTCCTCGCTTTCCCAGTCTAGCCATCCAACACTGAGCACCTACACAAACATTCACACAAACAGTGATTATATTACTACATATGTCACATATTAATTCGTAGTTATTTGTTTATATTTTATATTATTTGTAACATTTTAGTTTGTAGATTTTTTATACATATATTGAGCAATAAATTTGCTTTGGCTCTTATTATTATTATCTGTAATAGAAAATGCATTCTTACCTACCATAACACACTAGTCATTCGAATATTTTGTATAGCACTAGAAAGCCACACACACGCACACACACACATTTATATTATAGATATTTTATTATTTTGTAAATACATAGTTGTAGTTTGTAGCTTTTTACTGTTATTTACAGCAAAAAATTGCTTTGACTCTTAATATGGCACTGATTTTCTTGTATTCAGCACCCTCTCCATAGTATTCAGAGTACTTTGCTATATTTGGCTTTAGTTTTTATTCGATTTCAATGAAACTTGGTGTGTAGTTTCGCTATGCAATGCTTCAATTGTGAATTAAGTTTGAGCATTAGTTTAAGAGAAAGCGGCTTCCAAATTTTGACAAAATGAACTATTACAAAGACGCTGAATACAAACTAAAATGAACTATTATAATGGCGCTAACTTTAATTAAGGGTCTATTATAAGGGCGTTAAAATTTTATTGTAATTTCTTATTTAATATTAAAACATCTTACTGTTAAATGATAAACTATATTATGACATACAACAATCTACACATTTGAACAATTTTTCCCACACTTAGATTGGTTCTTGAAGTAATAATTTTTCCAGTCGGTCTTAGCAAACTCAGTTCTTGGGTTTCACTTAAAGAAAAATTAAAAAGAACTTTCTAGATGTAAAATAAAATGTAGAAGCGAATAAAAGTAGTCTGAAGTCGATCGGAGCAATATTTGCAGCACAATTAGCATTTTCGATATGTTATAGCCCTAAAAAATTTTTTTAAGGGAAAGACCTTAATAAAACGTTGATTGTGCAGTTAATAATACTTCGGAACACTTTCATTCTCTTTTAAATTACATTTTACTTCTAGAACAAGCTTTTGAAAAATTTAACGCGAAGACAAGTTCAAAATTGTTTGATTAAGTAAAGGTCCTACATTACCCTATCCTTACAATGGTTTATATGTTAAGATTCATTAAAAATATCGAACTAGAGCGCTTTTAAAAAACAATGGAAACCCTTTTCTAGAGGTAGAATTCAATGTATAAGCGTAAAAAACTAGTTTAAAGCCAATCCGAACATTATTCGCTAAGCAATCTAAGTTTTCACAAGGGCATGCCCCTAAAAAGTTTTTTTTATTAACAAATACTCAAGATATGACTGTATTCAGAAAATTCAATATGCATGTAGCTTATTGCTTAATCTATTTAATATATACCAAAAAAAAATCAGTCGTTTTCAAAAATTTGTAGCTAAATAATACTAATAGTATTAAGCACCATTATAATAATGAGGCAAAAATATTAAGCGCCATTATAATAATAATTATGATTATGATTATTATCATTATAAAACACCTTCGTAACTCAGCATAAAACCATAATCCCGACTACTTAAGAATTTGAAAGGTAATTACTGGTCTAAAATCGATTTCAACTCTTAACAGTATAGTATCGGAATGATAAAAAGAGATTTTCTCCCTTTGACATTGCTTCCCACGAAACAATTTTTCAATTATCGTTAATGACAGAGATGATAGGAAATGAATAGAAACGAAAATAGAACCAAAGTATCATAACTGTTATCTGTTTTGCTAGATTCATAAATGTGGGAAATTAATATAATCAATTGGTATACACTAGATAGCTTTTCACCAACCATACCGAATTTAAAATCTACGAGTCGATTTGACGAAATTGAAAAGGATGACGCTTTTAAGAATATTTTCCTGGCTTGTCAGCAGAAACAATATTGGTGCAATAAAATTTTAATAGAAAATATATATACGATAATTCAAACGACGTAAGAGAAATTGACGTTTAATAAGCAAAAATAATTTAAAAAATTGACAATTTGCGGCAGGTGATGGCCCAAAAAGAAATGCTACGCCTGTCATTGAAGTAATTTCCCATTGACAAGTTTGAAAACGCCGAAATCTAAAAATTTAATTACCCTCTTTAATAGAGCGCGGACGAGTTAAAAAGCGTCTCCTGCCCAATTCATCGACAACCAACGCAATCAACGAAAATCAATGGGAAATGAAAAATTAATTAGTAAGGAAAATTAATATTGGAAAACCGAGGGCAGATTAGCATGTTAAGCACAATGGAGCACGACATCGCGAATGAATCTAACATTTACGCACTTTTCTATGACGCAGAGTTGTACAATAATTTTTGCACCTAAACGCAACATTTCCATATATACAACATCTGCAAATTAATTTCCATTGAAAAACATATTCTACAATAGTCTGCTCTATACATTACCAAATAAGTTGCTTCTTAAAAATAAGAAGCCTGTTTCTTTTAACAGTTGCATTCATTAAACTTATTTATGTTCATAATAATATACATCATCATGCAAAATTTTCCCCTAGCAGTGATACAGATCATTTTGTTCCAAACACATTCACTGTATACAAAATATTCAAAATATTAAAGGATATTGTGAATTTTACATTTTACCAATTTTTAAAATCCAACCAAAATGTCTTCCAAATAGCTTTATAATAAAAATGTTATTATTTTTATATTTAATAAGTTTCTACACTAAAAACAATTTTAGAAACTCTTAGAAACAACATCTTAAAATACAATAACTGACATTTTTTAAGAAATGGTAATAATGAATTTCGAATAAATATATGTAAAAGATGTAGGGTGAAAATTTCTGAAAGCATACTTTCTTGTTAAGTGTTGTGAATAACTAAAAGTTTCCGTTGCTATCAAATTATTCTAGTTTTAATTTCTCAATGCTTTGACGTCACCGAGTGGTTGCTTGGATTAGCCATTGTTATAATTTAAAATTGTATTTTAAAAGGTTTCTACTAACAAAAGTTAGTAAATGCACTTGATATTTGTGTTAAACGAAATGATCTTGAAATCGTTGTTAAATTCAATTTAAGGGTAGAATTGAAATTTCCAGGCCGCTTCTGAACATACATTGAAGACGTAAGCGGTGAAATAAAGCGTATGTCAGTTGAAAATTGAGAACAATGAAGGCAATTGAATTCCTTAACATCATTATAAGACACCTTACTAAAAGCAAATCAACGAAAACCTTGTAGTAAATCATTTTGATTGAAGTAGATATCGTTTAATTAAATTGAGTAAACAGTAATTAAGTCTATTTCGAGAACTCATTAAAGGACCGTTTTGATGGAAAAACCATTTTAAAATTAGCTCATAGTTGCTATTAACGATTAACGTTGTGTATATTACTACTTTTATAAATTATTAAATCTTAAGAACTTATAAATAATCAAGTTCAGGTTCGAATATTGCACGGTATTAAAAATTATTAGAAAATTGTAAGGGCGCGCGATGTTTTCCATTACAAATGAATATTAATAGAAGTTCATGCGCGTTTATTCTCATTGAGATTAAGGCAAGGATTAAGGGTTACTGATGCTGGTGATTGAGCTAATCTCTTTAAAAGGAATGTCACAAAAATAAAATTTAATTCCTACTATGAATCTTAAGCTTTAGATGAAAATCGTTCTTAGGACTCAAATTGTGATTTACTAAGAATCACGAAGATTTTTCTGATTCTCAATGAATTCATATCTTAGGAACCAATTCAGCCTTACTTAATCTGTAGGTGAAATTAATATTCCGCGCTATTCTGCTTGATATTCTTGCTAGACACTAAGGAATACTCCACATCTACGCGTAAACGGGTCATCCGCAAATTCTAATGGAAATGCAATCTTAGCCAGTCGCTTTGATCATAAATTTGGAATTTAACACTGTAAACAGTTTATATTCTACAAATGAAGTTTCGAAGAATTCCTTCTTTGTATTCTAATGGCATATTGAGATGGAAGTCGATCGAAATAAGTGAGTGACAGGCGCAAAATGTGCTTCTTCAAGGTTTGGATAACAAGAATTTTGTTTTCAGCAAGATGCTACAAAATAATTGAATCCATTCCAAATTATAACTTAAAGGTGACATTTCCGCCCACCAAAGCCTTAAGTATATAAAATTTCTTTTATGGGTTGCAATTAAAAAATAAAATATGACATTCAACAATGTCAAACTAATTGTTGTCAAAAATACAAGAATTTTCGAACAGTCCAATAAATGCAAAGCATTTTGAAAAATTTAAGAAGTCAGATATCAAAAAAACCATATAGAAATTCAAGTGCGTTATGATATCAGCATTAGATGCGCAGAGAAGAAACTTGTTTGTCAGTTTAAAAATATATAAGCCGTCAATGCTTAATGTAAGGTAAAATACGCTAAGGAGGAAACAAGGGTATAAACACAATTAGTACATTTTGATAGAAATATAGTTGAAAATAACAGCATTTCAGTAACTAAAAATGGCCCCGCAAGAAAAGAATTGAAAAATAAGTTAGCATGCAATAGTAAACGAAAGAACTGATACGTACCTTTCCTAGAATTTAATGAGTTTAGAGAAGTCATTTTCAAAGCAGTGAATGGAATTATATAATCTGATTGGCTGACGAAAGCCGGCGCCACATAAACAATCAGTTAAATAATTAAAACAAAACTTAAAAACACTCAATTCTAAGGAAGGTTGAATTACATAAGTTGAAATTGCAAGAAATTTATTAACTAATTTGCTTAAAGTATTGCTTCCACAAAACCTAATCTACTGTCAGGTTCATTGTGCGATTCTTTTTGCGTCTGCCGACAAAAGAATTAAAAATGCAATCGGTAAGTGACTAGTGTTGAACAAAACACATTGGCCAAGGGACGCTTTAATTACAATGCTTTAAAGCACATATATTATGAACAAAGAACGGCAAACAGCCTCTTTGGTTTTGAGTTGTAAATCTTACACAATGACAGGAAAATATGGCAGGTGAAAAGCTAAAAGCGATGAAAAAAAGAGAAAAATATCGTTCCTTAAACGTGATTTTTCAAGAGGAAAGATCGTCGAGTTTTTGCCTCAACAAAATTTCAATGCTCTGCTAAATAATCGGAACCATAAAATGTGTTCAAAAATAGTTTGTTGCAGTTGGTGAATTGGTATTAGTCATCACCAAACGTTCTTGAAAGAGTAATAATTAGAAAATAAATAACCCAAAATGATTTTCTATAACATGATGTAATATTAATTTCCACGCCCGAGCCGATTGGAATAGGTCAAAACTGTATTTACCATAAATATTACATTAAACTACTTATAATACTCATTTCAAATGTGTCAAAGAGGCAATGATTATGATATTGATGACATGCATGAAAATACACTGCCTTAACTTGTCAGAAATGAACTCGTTTGTTTAAAAGGTTTGGGTTGGACTCAGTATGCGATTATGCAGTAACGGAACGACTTAAATATATTTCAGCGGAAATAGGACAGCTTCAAACGAGGAAGGCGCCAACAAAAATTTGGTGTTGCTTTGTCGACTACACCAAAAAAGGACAAGGCGCAAAATGGGTGCCCCCTCTTGTCTCTTTAGCACGTTTTACGATTGTAAAATAAAATAGCTTGAATTTTATTATCAAGCAAAAGCTTAGATTAATGACAATAAGACAGCTTTTAATTTTACTAAAAAACATGCAGAACAAATAAAACTATAGATATTGCTGATTTTGCTAAGAATTCACTACAATTTTATTTTGCTACTACAAATGCATACTTATTACATAAAATATTAAATTATTACTCAACTACGAAAGAATCCTAAAAAAACACTACGTAACCTTATTACGTATAGAATTTATGAAACACTAAGTCCAAGAACAAAGTATGCTTTATTTTTACTCGAATGGTTAAGGAAAGCATAATGAATAGGATAATAGATAGGCTGTTTGTTTTGATTCAGGATGACTCCCTATACACTATATATATATATATTTATATATGTATATATATATATATATATATATATATATATATATATATATATATATATATATATATATATATAGCACAACCATTAATCTATATAGAGTAATGCATTTCTTTAAACCCAAGTTTTGAACTCAATCCAAAAGCACTACTGGCATTCAATTTTGCATAAAGCCGTAGTTAGGTAGGAACGTACTTTGAAAATTAATTTGCTACTGATAATCAATGCAAATAAAATGCATATATAATATAATTAATTTTCTTAATGGATGCTGGATGTGTCTTATACAAATGCGATGTAAAAAAACCACAAAAACTTGAACAATGCTTGTCAAATAAATTGAATAGAAGAAAAAAACAAAAATCAATAAATGTAGATGTGGTAAAATAACTCCCACCCAATTGATTTAACGTCCTGGAAGTAAGACAACATCGATAAGAGGCAAGAACAGCAACACATTAAAACAGTGCCGCGAGCCAACTTCTGCGAAATGGGGTTTGTCGAATGTAATTAACAAAGCGTTACTGAATTTCATTATTAAAATTTCTTATAAAATTGAATGTATTTTAAAAATTGAACAAGATTAAAAGCAGAGATAGATTATTAAAAATAAATTAAGGATATAAATCTTTATAAACTACAATCAACAACACTAAAAAAGCACAATAAATTACCAGTGGTTAACAATAAAATTTATAATATATATTTATATATATTTACATATATATATATATATATATACATAAATTTTTCCAATATTAACATCGATTAAAACAAAATATTTTCATCCACACAGAAAAGTACCCATTTATTTGCCATCTGTACTCGTCTACATTTATAACTGTGCTGAATGAAATGATTCATACATCGGCGAGAGCAGACGACATTTAACTACAAGAATAGAACACATGAAAGGTAATCTTAATTACGTAATATTTTTACATTTACACCCGCCAAAAAGTAATTTTAAAATAATAATTAAAACAAGGAAAAGATAATAGCAGAAAATATTGTAAATATATTAGTTGAAAGACCATTAAGAAATAAACAAAAAGATATCATCAAGCTAAACATATTTTGAAATCGAAAGGAAAAAACAACACAGAATTATCTTAAAAATGACACATTATATATATATATATATATCCCCTTGAGAAACAATATGTACAAATTGTACACATGAAGAAACTAGATTTTTATTGAGATATGAATTTATATTCAACCATGAATATCTTTGTTTATTAAACTAGGCTACTTTTTCGTTATCTTAAAATTAAATTGGTCTAAATATTGGCATAATTTAGTATTGAAGCAACCTTGTAAAAATTAGCATTCCGCAAAAATGGAAACTATTGTGAAACAAGTTGAATTTGAGATATTCACAAACCATAACATAGCCTCACAAGAAACAAGTTTTTGCATGATTCCAATGTCATAACTCATAATACACTCTAAATAAAATGTTTTCAACAAAAATGTGTCATTAAAATATTATGACTGGTAAAATGATTAAGTCACAATGTGTAAAAATTTGCACAGATAATTTCAATGAAAATATTAATAGAAAAAATTGAGACTATCAGTGCTGAGCCGCCATATAAATATTTTTTAGCACTTCCATACAATGTGCATGTATGAAGGGGATATATATATATTTGGACACCGACACAATTGAAGTCATCGCCCACATTGGACGTTATGTAATTAATAGCCTAAAACGACTCAATTTTGAGAATTGTTCTGATTGGAGACCTCTTAATCCTCAAATAATGGATTATGTGAAAGAACTGAATCGCCACAATTTGACATTTCCTGGTGAAAAAATGACAGACATCTTATCTGTTTCATTTTCATTATTAAGCGAAAATCATAGGCTAATTTGCAAGTGGTCAGCCGATCATAGTATATGTCTTCGCAAATTGTCTATTCCACTGCTTGTGAAGTGTCTCATTTTCTCTCAATTGTTCTTCTGAACATTTTAACGAAATTCGGAATGTGATTTTCAGCACTATCTGCAACATATTTCACAATAACTTGCAGAAGGATTCAAAACCGGCATCAAGAAAATGTCAGTTACAAAGTTTTAAGAAATGGCAACGTGTTTTGTAAAATTTGAAATTTTTTATTAGTAGATGAAATAGCTATGTAAACTACACGTGTAAACGTTTATTTTCTTAATATAAATAAGTACATGTACCAATCATATAAATAGTATTAATTAAGAACATATAGGAAAATTCATTGATTGTTTATTTAACGCAATTTGAATTTATGCTTCCTATTTTTTCTCCGTTTCTGCAGTAACTACGGCCGTGTTGTAGTAGGCCATGGTGAAGCTAAACATTAATGATAAAATCAAAATAGCGGCCTGGGAAAATTTTGCCTGCGAATTCAAGCAGCCCATGCCAAAGACAAAAACAACTTGCTGCTTCATCGAAGTTTAGAAAAAATGTGGCTTCATCTGTAAAAAATTAAAACTCTTAGATATCAAGATCAACTTTATTCTTCATAGTCAACTTTACATCCAGCCTCTGCCTTTAGTTTCAAAACAGGTGAGATTATTCACTAAAATCTAAAGGGTCGCATATAGCTCAAGTAAAAAAAGTGGCCACATTATAAACACATTTTTGATAACAAACGAATGACAAATAGAGGCATCTAAAATTTATTTGAAAACATAATTGTCTCAGCTTGTAACCTGGTGACAAAGTTGTTTGACAAGTTTGCCATGCAAAGCATGACACGCAGGTAAACATCTTGAATCTGAATCCATTAAACGAACTCTAACTTCTTAAGCTATTTGGTGTTGCGATTCAAGGATGTAATTCTTTAATTCTTTCAGATTTGTGGGATTTTTTCTCGACAAAATCCTTCAGAATCTGCCATACGTTCTCTATGAGTACTAGATCTGGCGAATTCGGTTACCATTGCATAACTTGAATATTATAATTGGTAAAAAATTCTTTTGTCGATTTTGAGGTATAAAGGGGTTGCTGCATCTTGGTTTAAGATCCATGAATCGGTATATAAGCAGGTTGCGTATGGTACAAATTCCTCGAGTATTTGGCAATATTTTGAACTATTAATTATACCAATGTGAAAACTAATGATAGTCAAATTTTGAAAAGTGGCCACTTTTTTTTACTTGAGCTATATATTACAAAGTGTAAACTTAAAATAGGTAAAGAGTAGTGTACTTATTCTTAACAGTATGATTAAATTTGCAATATGAAAGTAAACACAAATTCAACTCTCACATATACAGTAATGGGAAGAACGTCCCTAAACAAAATTATTTATTTATACCCAAGAAAAAATGCGCCAACGATGCTCAGACAGAGTACTACGAAGAGATTGCTTCAAGAAGCAAAAAAATACTTACTATGTCGACAAGCGGAAGGAAATTAATGAATCCATACTTTTCAAAAACTCTCAAAACATGCAAAATAAATGAAAGCCACTTTACTTTTAATGCTTAGAAATGATTTTTGTAATCTTTCTTGCATAGTAATTCTTTCTTATCCAAACACTGGCTTTTTGAAAAAAAAGTATTTTTGCAATAAGAATGTTAAGAATGATTGCCAAATTGTAAAAAAATGATATATATATATATATATATATATAATATAAATTTTCATGCACTTAAAAAAAATTTAATATATATTGATGATCATCAAAATCTCTTAAAAGCACGGAATAAGATAATTAATACACGATTAAAATTAACTAAGTTAACACCAATTTTGCAATCAAAGAAAACGTCAGATAGTTTTAAGAACAAAGATCCTATAGAAAAAATGCTAGTTTCCTCACTTGTCTATAAATACAATTGTGAAGAATTCACTGGCTTTTTGAAAAAAAATATTTTTGCAATAACCTATAAAAAACATAAATTTCTGTATATTATTTACAGCTAGAATTATATAGCGACATGCACTCTTCGCAAAAGAATTATTTAATTGATTATATAAATTATAAATTTCAACTTATATTTGGCCTTAACTATGGGACAGGGAACCGAAACACAGAGCACCAGGTATATATTCCGTGTTTGGGACAGACCGACAATAATAAATGTATATATACACACATTATATATATATATATATATATATATATATACATACGTGTGCTGAATACAAAAAACATAAAACCGTACGGACAAAGAGACATATGTATACATACTTATTTCCTATAACTGAATTTAGAAAAGATATCGGAAGTAATATCTATAATTATGTAACTGCTAGAAAAATTAATGGAACTTGGCGTTTACATTCCGTTATATTGACTGACAATACGTACTTATATAAATTAATTTATCATAGAGAATTAAAGAAAGGTGTAATATTTTGAATTTATTGATAATCTCTTCTTAGAACAAGGTTATTTCTTACGACTAAATAAATTTGTTCATAAAATTCAAACAAAAATGCTGGTTCAATTAAAAAAGTTGAAAAAACCTACAATGTGCGCATCCATATTAATAAGTATGACTATGAAATTAAAATATTTACTTAGTTGCACAGCTAACAAAAACGAAAAGATGGAAATTTTGTACAAAAAGAATGGCAATAAAGATTGATAATAGACTAAACAAATTGCATATCAATAGAACTCATTTCCAAGCATCCGCAATAAATTTCGTCAATGGTTGAACAACAAAGACATTCCGCTCATATTGTCTAACTAAATTCTAATTTTAAACAATACAACTTTGCGGACACAATGGAAAATAGAAATTCGAAGGTCGAAATGAACGCGATATAAAACACAATTTATGAAAGACTAAAAGAACTTCATAATTCCAGTGAAATTAGCATAAATGGGATGATTTATTACGAAAAACTCAATATTGATAACACAAAAAAGCAATAAATCTCTTAGCAATATTGGCTCAACGTTCTACGGTCAACTTAGACCACTATGTATCAATAACGGCTTGGTATTTACTAATCCTTATAATACCATATTAATGGTAACTGTAATGTTTCATGCCGGGTGTGGTTACAGGCAATTACAGATTTTTGACGTGAATGTTGTGATAACTAACAAATTCTTAGTGGTTTTCAGCAGAAAATCATCATTTGTTTTTGAATAAAAGGCGTCTTAGAAAGACTAGCGCTCATGCGTATGAAGATAGAACTTAAATTTTCAGTGGAGAACTCGATACATACCCTACAATTTTTTGAGAGAACATAATAAAGCATTGCACTTATTTAAGATATGATTAGATTTTGTATAACTTTCAAATAAATAATTATTTTATAATAAAAAAATTGGACAGCCCCAATTAAAGGTGTTCTAGAACAGTAACTATTTCATCGAAAAATGGTAACTCTAATAAAATATAATACATTTGGGGATGGTGAGACAAAGGACCAACCATTAATAGTAAGGAAGACGGCCTGCATCTTAGATAATCAGCAAATAGAAAATACTGATAATAAGTAAAATAATGAACCTTATTGAAAGCAGTTGAAAATATTCTCTAAGTACAAAGCTGAAAGACAATTGTTACATATATTTTAAATTTTAGTCTTAAATCTTGATGGGATAGTTGTCTATTATTACGCGCATGCAACTCAAGGCAGAAACACATACACTCTTGTTTGTTAACTTAGTGCAAATACCACAAACAATTATAAGTCAAAACAATACGCTTGTGATAAACCTATATAATTGTTGATAAACAAGCAGTGCTTAAATGAATAGCGAAAAATCAAATGATTCCATGTTTATGAAATATGAAATTCAGGTGTATTTCAGCGGGGCATTCATTTACTCACAAATAGTCATTCTTATAAAATTAATAAGAAGTAGGATTACTGGAAAAGTAGATAGACCAACATGGTGGGCATACCACGATCCGTACGGCACTTCGCCCCCAAGACTGTACTTCCAGCGTAATCGCCGGGACCTCTGGCGAGCAGAGTTTATCTACAGCATGAAGCCGATGTAATAGCTTAGCGAAATAAACTTACTAACAAGTAGGTGGTAATTATGAGTTCGTCTGCGATCGCTAACTAAAACTAGATAGCAAAGCTGGCTCTACTCAATCACGGCACAGCAAACGTTGGCCCACGGTATATCTCAATAAGAAAATTTGTAGTCAGTCGCACTCCGGTTTTTCGCTTCAGTATGTCAAAAACATCAATGCTTCAAGCGCCTTCAATGGCAACCCGTCTGAATTCAACGTATAACAAAATCAGACGGGACACCCAATTATCGTTATCGTCCCTATATGTGATAAGTACACAATTGTTTACCTCTATACACGATCGCCTAAAGTCGCCATGAGTTCAGGTATCTGCATGGTGACCAAAAGAATTATACGAAATTACAAGATCTTAACTTATATCCCACAAGTGGAAATTGTATTTGCAGAGCAAACAAGATGGATGCTTGTGGAAAATTGTTAAGCAGACTCCCTGGCATCAACAAGAGAAGGCGACTGGATATTTAATATTAGATCTTATAGAGACATGTAATGAAATGCCAAAATCAATTAATCAGGCCTGCTGGCGTTACCGAACTGTTTGTAAATATAAGAAGACATCTTTGAACAATATCCACCTACTAAAATAGAGCGGGGGAAAGGAATGCGCATTTTAATTAAACAAATCTGTCAACGCAAATTCCGCCAAATCCGAATGAGGTAGTATTTGGGGGCAAGAGCTACGTTTTATTCCCCAGCCATTAATTTCTATAAAAAAACTCATCCCTACATTATGAGAAAGTGTGACCTTTCAGCACTAATTAACTTATATAACTTAATCTCTACAAAAATAAAGTCCACGTGGATTTTGTCTTTCTTTGTTAAAAATATGCTGCTCTAATAATTTCAGTTAAACTCAAGATCCTCTTACAAGAACTGCTCGCGAATGCTAAATTTTAAAACTGGTAATATCAACATCTCAAATAACATCAATAAATATATATTGGCGCAAAATCAAGTGTCTTTATTAATAACAAATTACCTTTAATATGCATTTATAATTATAAAAAGACGTAACGAATAGCTTACACTAAAAAATATTATGGTTGTTCCTAAATTCTTATAAAATAATAATACTTGCTTAACCCTTTGAGACTTGGTGGTACATTAACTTAACCGCTATATTGATATATTTCAATTACAACTTCATTACATCACAGAAATAGTTTGCTTCATAATGAAATTAGTGTATTTGATTTGATTTACAGAAATACATTCCAAAATAAATTTAATCAAGATTTCAATAAATTCCCCGACATTATATTTTGAACGTAAAATAAATTTATTTAAATTTACAATGCCTCCATAGCACCATGTGTTTATTAGATATCATCATTTGCTACGAAAAGAGGACTAAATATAAAAAGGCATGTAGTTTAGTTGTGAAACTTTGCTTTGTTAATGCATATATGGTTTCATAAAAAAATAAAAAATCTTTTTGAAGATTCTACTTTATAGCACACGTTCCTTAGAATTATTGGCGAGCGCAAGGAGGTATATTGCGCTATGTCCACCCGGTCAGGTTATCAAAATTGATTTTGATTGGCCGTGATTACGATGTCCCCGTCAGAAAAATCCTGCGTATGCCCCTGCTCAGAATAACTACTAACTTCATCCTACACGACTTAGCATAGCTCTTGGATGATATAAGAATATAATTTAAATGAGGGAAGAAGTAAATCAAAGAGCTATGATGGATACCGGGTGAAGGAGGCAGAAGAGAATCCACGAGGCGTGTCTCATCACTCAATAATTTTCCCATTCAAATTCAATCAATTATTTAAATGAAAAGAAAATACTCCATCTCGTCCGCGATGCTTTCGAAATTCTTCAAAATAATAAAATAGGGTGTCGAACAGGCTAGGGCATTATAGTGCACCAATAGTGCAGCCACTGACATATAAAACTATTAAATTCTTCCAGAAAAGAGGAGAACGCTAATTGGAAATGAAAAATTGGAAGTTGATTTGAAAGGTTAAAAAAATTAAGCGTTACGCTTAAATAATAGTTACATACAGAATACAAGCAAATTAATACTTCTAAAAAATATTGCCTGTGTATTTCTGAATCATGTCAGCCAATAGGATGTCTACACTTGTTTTTCTGATTTATATTGCTTAAAGTCTCTGTTTCTGTTGAGGCATTATCATTGCAAATATGGGTAAGTGTTTAGATCTGTCTGTTGCATAAATCGAAAGTATTAAAGCTTTATTACGTACTCGTGTCTTTTCAATGCGCCAAATTGCTGTTCAAACAGGTGTCAGTGTAGGAAGCATTTCAAAAATCAAATTGATGACAAATGGGCATGTACCTAGGTCATGTAGAGTTGGCAAATGTGGTCGAAAAAGAAAAACAACACCACGTGATGATTGATCCATGATTTTGTCACTTCGTCAGCAGCCCTTGATGTCAGCT
Organism: Hofstenia miamia; assembly: GCA_900660155.1. Classification (NCBI taxonomy): domain Eukaryota; kingdom Metazoa; phylum Xenacoelomorpha; order Acoela; family Hofsteniidae; genus Hofstenia; species Hofstenia miamia. The sequence goes on from CABFPE010000095.1 coordinate 581,027, forward strand.
GCACAAATCAAGTCGAACCTAGATGAACGAGGAGTTGAAATTTCAACATCTACAGTGCGCCTCTGACTCAATAGTCTTGGTTGCAGATCTGTCACACTTTGCAGAGTACCTTGATTGACACCAGCAATGATGAAGAAGCGCTTGAATTTTGCTGGTCAGCATGCAGATTTGACTCAAGAGCATTGGAGGCGCGTTTCTTTCAGTGATGAAAGTATTTTTGAGTGCCAGGATGCTCATAGGAGCAAAGTGTTGCAGATTCCAGGTGCAGTTCATCCAACTCGTCCAGTTGTAAAGGATCCAACAAAGGTTATGGTTTGGGGCATCATCACATATAAAGGATCTGGATGACTTCATATCTGTAAGGGCATGATGACTGCTCCAAAATACTTAGAAGTCATTCAGAATAATATCATCCCACAGATAACTGACTGGTATGATACTCCTGATAACTGCGTCTTCATGCATGATGGAGCACGATGCCACAAAGCCAAGATGGTTTCCCAGTTCTTAGAAAAGAATAGAATTAAAGTGCTTCCATGGCCAGGTAATAGCCCAGACCTCAACCCAATTGAGAATATTTGGGGTATTCTCAAAGCAAAATTGGCAAGGCATTGATATGTGACCAAGAATCAACTTACTGCTGCTATTCTTGAAGCATGGTATCATGATGAGAATTTCTTGGAGAAGATCAGGACTTCTATTGATAGCATGCCAGCCAGGATTCAAGCCGTGATATAAGCCAAAGGAGGACCTACGAAGTATTAGTATATTATCTTCAAAAGGATTGTCATGATAGTTTTACATAATTTGTAAACTATATTTTGTAATTTTGTATCATGAAAAACTATCTCATTGTGAATTTTTATTACTTCCATTCAATACACATATATGTCTAGTCTATTGTAGTGATGTACTTTTATTGGCTCATCAGCTTGGGTACGTATCTTTTATTGCCTAAGCTAAAAACTCAATTATTATAACTAAATTTGTATGATTATGCATATTAATAAGTTGTTGGTTTATGATATATCCAAGAAAAACCAAAAAATCATAGGTGTTCATAATAATTATATATATATATATATATATATAAGATATACAGTATCCATAATTGCTGTATTTAGGTTTATGTACACTCAATGCAACAACGTAATCCTCTTTAAAATTCAGGCATGCATGCATTGGCTTAGCCAGCCAAATATGTAAACAGTTTTGTTTTTATTAAATATTTTTAGCCTATTTTCAATTAAAATTGTATTTCATCTTAATACTAATGATTTCAAGTCAATATGTTATTAATTAACTGCTAAAAATACATTTGAGTTCATTTTTGGTGATACACTACATGTATAACTGCGAAAATAACATTTACAGATTTCGTACATTACTCAGAAAAGTTCAAATTCACACTTCCAGTGCTTATTTTGATGTATATTGTGACGATAAAACAAACAATCATAATACCAAAATAAGATCATTTTAATAATTTTAAAGATGCTATTGTACTATATATCAGTTTAAATTGTAAGGATATGAATTTGAAAAAACTTTATCTTTAAGGAATTTGGGAAGTTAAATTCGGTAGGAACGGAATTATTCTTCAATTTCTTCCTATTTGAGTATAATAAAAAGCATTTGAAATGAAATGTTTCTCACAAACTAGAATATTCTGTAGAATTCTTTCTACAAATAGCCCTTAGCTATTATATAACAGCTTGTCTTACTTCTATATATCTTTTGATAGCCATTACCCTGCCAATTCTTATCCAATTCCTTAGCTCTTTTCACCATTCTTTAGAGCTCCTTTAGTTCTATATCACAATATTTCTATTATATTTATAATTACTATTCACTTTCCGTTATTAATGCTTTAATTTATTATAACTTTCTTTCTCTAAGGTTTATATCACTTGACCGATTTTGGATTCCTATTTCTCCGCGAGTTTTGACCTTATGGATTAGGTTTATATATCAAATTATAGAAAATCTTTAGTACCATTCGAAACTGTTTTTTATTTTTTGGATTTAAGAAAACCTCATTCCATCACAACTGCCAATAGAAATTGTCAATTTTATCACTTTTGTAAGATTCTATTAATATAATTAATAGAGTAGACCAACTTTGGATACCTATTACTCCATGAGTTTTTATACTATGGACACAGTTTAAGTACCATTCGATGCGCGGAAAATAGTTTTATGACAAACTTATTTTTAGTTTTTACAATTCATCCATTTTTGTCATTTTTAGAGCAATAAATGCGATTGATTAAAAATCGTCATTTTTACTATACAACACTTTCTGTAAGTAAATGCAAATTCCTTTGGCCTTGAATATTATGCAATTAACTTGTCCATAGAAAAGCGATCTTAATGCGATAGTCACTTTTCAGAAGGCTACTGCAAAGTCAATTTTGACACTCATAGTCACAAAAATTATATCACTCTCTAGCTAATCAATAGCTGCATGTGTCAATGTTCTTGGATTTTCGATTTGATCAATACTTTTCTAGTAAACTTCGAAGAATGCAACAATCGATTTTTACGAACTTGAAGTGTTTTTCAAGGACTAATAATGCAATGCAAATTTATCACGTAGAAAAATCTGTTTCTTGTACAATGTCTAGCTGCGTAATATTGCTTAATACATTACAGAGATCAAAACCAATTTCTTTAAGTGAAATTGACAGAAATAATTCGATTCACTACATGCAACTGTCAAATAATTTGACCAATATTATTTTCAACATCTCGGGGAAACTAAACTGTGTTAGATTTGCTTTAAATTAAATCCAGACTTGCAGAACAGTACACAAAACTTCCGAATTATTATGCATGCACTAGCAAAGTAATGTAAATTATTATGTGATAGCAGCGCGCGGTTTTATTTCAATAGGTTTCTCCCGCTAGACGTCGCTTAATATAAATATCTCGCCTCACTTTTATTTCTGTGTTTAAAGCCACATAGGCAAACAGCAACTCTGCTAGGACATTAAGTAATTTGCATTGTCCGGTTTGGTCAAAATTCATGTTCTCCAGATCAAGCTTAACAGTAAGAACTCGCGGTCTGTACAAGTCTACAACGGGGCACGGATTTCTATAACACTTACTAAGTATATATATATAATAAAAAATCTACGGAGTTTCAAAAATCATGAGCCAGATGTGGGCAGGGACGGAATTAATAAGCTTAGTAGACTCACGATGCCATAATAACGTGCTAAAATTGGCTGTTAATACTCCCAGTTGCATTCATATACTGAGTCCTAGAAAACCCGATGAGACTCAACTTTGTTCAAATCTTGCTTAGCATATTGTGTGGGAGGGCGGAAATGCTAAGATAAAAACAGAGTTGGACCAAGCCAGGCCAGTCTGAAAAAATCACAGACACACTTTTGGTATATTTGTTAAGAATATGTCACTTATCTATACGGCACTTGTTCTGAACGATATCAAAAAGTATCAAAACAACTTTTTATTTTTAATCTAAATAGTAGGTTAGGTAATAGTGTTACCCCTTCTAGAACCTTTTCCAGTTGAAAGTCCATCACCAAAGCACATTTTGTCTCGCACTCAAGTGGCATTTGTATATATTGAAATGCCATTAAAAGCGAAAGCGTTAATGTGGCAAATTTAAAAAGAAACACTTAGCAGTACTAAACTGCATTTTCAACGCTGAAATCTCCAATTCAATTTATTGTCCACTTCCTTTTAATGTTTATCACTTAATCCAGTGGACTCCTTTTATGTCATTAACCTAATGCGATGTGCTATTTTTGAATTGCTTACCGACTGACCTAAAATTTAAGAATAAATAAAACTAAGTTAAACGCCGTAAGAAATGGAACGTACTCCTATTATTTCGATGTTTTAAAATATTTACAGCTATAAATGGAATAAACTATTAAACAAGCCTTGAGCAAAGTCAGAAGCAAAAATCTATTTTCAGCTCTTACCAAGATTCATTACTTCAGGCAATCTATATAATGTCAAGCTACACAATGTCATGTGCTTTTGCATTGCAGCAGTTACTATTGCATATACATTTATATTGTTATTCCTATTAGTGATGTGAGCGTAGAGCTTTTTAATGACGTATCCGCCCGACAAATGATATTTTTTACATGTACCAGCCAATGCCCTAGAAAATAATTTTCTTTGCTTGTATTAAGCAATTTGAGAAATTTCGACAAAATTTCGAACACAATTCATAATTTTTGAAAAAAACTCTTTAAAGATACTCATAATATGGAATGAAAATCATACCAGTACCCGATAATAATTATGCACACCAGCCCGTACGCACGGGTAAAACCGAACACCTGCGAGTAGTACCCACACATCACGAATTCGCTATGCGCATAAAAACTGAATTACCTGAAAAACAGTTGACTTAACTCTAATTCAACTAGGAATTTTTCAAAATCTGTGATGGGCTTCCCAAAAAATATTAAACGCTTATACCTCAAGAACTAATGAGAGACATTTAAATGCTGAAAACATCACAAGATAGAGAATTGTCTCCTCTTTGTTTTTCGTTCCAAGCGCAACCAACTTTGACTTTGCGCACATAGTTTTTCTTCAAAATGTAAAATATTTGAGGGTATTTGTTGTTCCCAAGCGCATTAGAACGCCTCATTATCTGAACATTAGGTAAGGAAAGAATTGAAAAATTTCTTATTTGCAAGTAATGCAGGCACACTTATAATATTTAGCATAAATCTTCGTGATTACATGATTACAAAACAATGTGTTACTTTTAATTAGAATAGTGTTAAGGAGTTGTATTGAAATTGTAGAAATAAGTGGACATAGGAGAGTACCCAGAAATTTGTGATGGGGCATCTCAATTTTAGTGTTCAATTACATAATATAGGGTCCGGCATAAATTCCGGACACATTTTAAAACTTAATAAAAGCCATATTAAATGAAGTAACAAAAAAAGTGGATATATTTTCTAAAACTACATAAAAAAGTTTTGTTATATATATATATATATATATACATGCAATATTTTGTTTCATTTTAACTCTCGCCGAAATGGATTGGACTGCTCAACACAAAAGCTTCATTGTGGAAACCTTTATCAAGAAAGAATCTGTAACTGCAACAAGCCGCGCGTTCAGAGTGCACTTGAATCTTAACGTGAATGTTGCATTACCAAGTAGAAATTTTATTTTACGATGGACTGAGAACTTCAGAGCCACTGGATCAGCATATAAAAGAAAACAAACCGGAAGACCTGTCACCGCTAGGACTCCAGAGAATGTAGCGGCTGTTAGAGCTTCAGTCATACGGTCTCCACGGCGTTGGACAATTAAACAAGCCCAAGATCTAAGGATTTCTGAAAGAAGCTTGCGAAGAATTCTTCACAAAGATCTGTATATGCATCCTTACAAAATAATGTGCGCGCAAGAACTCAGCGAAAGAGACACTCATACTCGCACAACGTTATGTTTGGAAATTCAACAACATGTCGCCTCCGAAGCTTTTGTGCTTTTAACTGATAAAGCCCATTTTCACCTGTGTGGTACAGTAAATAAACAAAACTTCAGATATTGGGCCGAGAACAACCCTCAAGAGTTGCATCAACGCCCATTGCATTCTCCTCGAGTGACGGTATGGTGTGCGATTGCATAATTCGGCATTTGGCGTCCTTATTTCTTCGAAGAAAACAACGTTACGGTCACTGTGAAATCTGATCGATATTTTGAGATGCTGGAGACATTTGTCAGACCAAAATTGACTAATTTCCACGATATGAACAGAGTTTGGTTTCAGGAGGATGGGGCAACTGTCCACACTTCTTGAAGTTCGATGGAGTTTTTGAGGGAGATGTTCCCTGGACATGTGATCTTATTGCGTGGCGACATCGGCTGGCCCGCACACTCGCCAGAATTGAATCCTTGTGACTATTTCCTCTGGGGATACCTCAAATCAAAAGTTTACATTAATCGGCCTCAATCTATCGAACAACTTAAACGTGCAATCTGTCAAGAAGTCGCTGCCATTAAACAAGAAATGGCATGCAGAGTTGTGGAAAACTTTCGAGAACGGCTTCAACAATGTATAGACAATAATGGGTCTCATTTAACTGATGTTAAAACAAAACTTTTTTTATGTAGTTTTCGACAATATAAACACTTTTTTTACTTCACTTTATATGGCTTTTATTCAACGTTGAAATGAATATTGCAAAAATTAGGGGTTAAATACATGTTTTCACTTTATACTTAAACCAAAGAAATCATCATTGACAGGCTGAAGGGGGCCATTGCCCCATGTCCCCTAAATACGCCTCTGGTAGTGCAACACCTGTCAATTTGACTGAATAAGCAAACAATGATTAAAATAGTGTGTAGTACTTAAGGAAATATATTTAAAAATAAGGATAATTATAAAGATAATTCTTTGAAAATTAAGAAACTTTTGATGCATAATTTAAATAATGTTTCAAGTGAAATGAGGGCGCCAGCTGTAATCAAACGGAAAATCTTAGCATGAAAGAAAGTGGATGTTACGGTTTAATTTCCTGGCATTCGCTTAAAATAATTATTGAAGATTGGAGTGTAAGAAATATAAATTGGGTAACGTTTGAAGTTAATATTGGCGAAAAGGATTACAAATTTCCAACAAAGAGGAGAGCAATTATTCACACCTTCATCAAATATTAACTCTGCAAATACTTATATTTTCATATCACAAGTTAAGAATGATTGTCAAATTGTAAAAAATGATATATATATATATATATATATATATATATATATTTATATAATATAAATTTTCATGCACTTAAAAAAAATTTAATATATATTGATGATCATCAAAATCTCTTAAAAGCACGGAATAAGATAATTAATACACGATTAAAATTAACTAAGTTAACACAAATTTTGCAATCAAAGAAAACGTCAGATAGTTTTAAGAACAAAGATCCTATAGAAAAAATGCTAGTTTCCTCACTTGTCTATAAATACAATTGTGAAGAATTCAATATTTCTTACATCGGGGAAATTAAGCGCCATTTTATAACTATGATCAATGAGCATCTATCAGGTCATCAAATGTCAGAAACATATATGCATCAACATCATGCTAAAAAGAACAATTTTAATATAATAATGAGAACACCAAATACGAAGATTGCAGAAGCTTCAATAATTAACAACCATAACAAAGACCAATTATTGAACAAGCAACAAAGTAATATGAGCATATTAAATTTATTCTAAGTGCATGAAAATTTAAACATCATTAAATTTTAGTGTAGTATATTGTAAATACTATTCCCACAAATTATGTATTCTGGTGATGATTTTTGAATCGAAACCGGTTAATATTAAATAGAGTACAATAGTTTATATATATATATATGTATATATATATATATATATATATATATATAT
>CABFPE010000095.1:601671-618848 GCA_900660155.1 Hofstenia miamia
TCTCGATATTCTAATCTCGCTGTTTTCCCTGCATATTTGACTATATATATATATATATATATATATATATATTTAGCTTGCTGGTGTCTTCTTGCTTGTTCATTAGTGGTCTTTGAAAGAATTTAATTGTAATATTTCCGCTATTTTTGTTTCGTAATTTTCATTATATATTTTAAAATTATTTCGTTTCACAAATGAATGAATAATTGCATTAATCACAGTTGTAAATATAGCCGATTTTACATGAAAATCAGTTAGCACTTCATCTTTGTTTGTGAAAATATACTGTGTTTAATCGAGGTTAATATTGGACAAATTGCTAATGATGGTAAATCTTTGCTTAGCATTCACAGATTTTTCTATAATGTTGCTGCATTCTTTTTGATATATGGTAACGTTCAAAATCATGTATGTATGTATGTATTTCACAAATAACTATTATGTAGTGTATAATAATATTTATTAACTTCATTGCACAAAATTGTGTGATTAGGCTGGGAGGATTTAGAAGATTCACGGCCTTGTTGCTGTCCAGTTAATGGCGTCTGGATGCATTGGAGTTATGATTTTTCGTGTGTGTGCTGTATCGGTCAATGTGTTGGAACATACTGTGGAGGACATTGTCCCGGTAATTCATGGAAAACCTGCTGTTGTTGATTAAATCATTTGTAAACATTAAACTGTAAATATAGTATTTCTTAAAAGTTGAATTTTCAGTTAAAGGAGGAATAAATGTCCTTTCATTAGCCTAAAATCGAGGAATGCACAATGACATACAAGATAATTNTTATACAGCTCCATAGCATGTGAAAGTAATTTTTGAGCCTAAATATTTTCGAATGATATATATATATATATATATATATATATATAAAAGCAGCCCTCATTTCTCATCCAAACACATTCGTTTTTTCATACATGGACAGATGGAGTATTTCAGAGATCATTATTATTATTGATTTTCAAATCCCCAATAAACACTAAAACATTTAGAAGACGTCTTATAACCCGCCTTAAAATGGCTTAGAAGACGTTTAGAAATGGCATCTATGTCAGGTGTAGAAGACGTCTTTAAGACGTTTAGAATGGTTTAGAAGACGTTTAGAAGACGTCTGGAAGACGTTTAGAAGGCATTTAGATGACGTCAAAGGGATGTTTATAAGAAGCTGCTTAGAAGACGTTTACAATGAGTTTAGTAGACTTCATATTCAAGTATTACTGCACAACTATTTCAATAATTTTCATAAATCTACTATGAGCAGGCAAAACTGCATTATGCAGCATAGAAATTGCTGCATACAGCAATTTTCAGTCAAAAAAATCATCAATTACAAACATTATATCATTGCCATTTCATTTGCAACAGTCAAATTCACAATTTTATAATTATGAAATAGTTTTAATTTGAAAAATATGTCCTGGTTTATATTCTTCAACAATGCACTAATAATTTTGCGTATAATAAATTTAAATTGAACATTTCTATTTTAAATAAATTTAAAAACAAATTTTCGACAGATCGTTAAAAAATATATTGTCAATAAACTTTGTTCTTGTTAAGAAGCAATATTCATTTAGTGCCAAAGCTTTGCAGAAATTATTCTTATAATAACTTGAATATTCACATATTAAATTTGTAAAGCAATGATTACACTGGTTCAACTTAGGGAATTCGTCAAGCGAATTCATAGCGCATGGACATGCTTGCATCCCTATTCCTCGTCTTGATTTCATTTGACAATTGTAATAATGGCTGAAATTTAATTCACATTATTCCTCATGCTGGCTTAATTTGACGTATTCAATATTGAAAGCGCCTGTTTACATGGTTTCGTTTTGCTGATATTTAGCAAACGATATAAAAAATAATAGGCTAACGTCAGTCATTTACCTGACCTTATTAACACATGCCAGGTGTTTACTGAAAATATTGCTAGTATATAAGCGACAAGGCTAAATATTTCAAAGAAAACCCCAGCAATGTGCGTAAAGAACTGCGGTTTTCAAAGTGACATAAGTTTTTCATATTAATGTTGTATTCTTGCAACATTAGTGGTTTAGTATCCTATACAATATTTAGCGCTATTTTCTACATAAATATATATATATATATATATATATATATATATTTATGTATCATTGCAATTTATCAAAATTTATATTTCAGTTGCGGAACCCTAATTTTTTTAAAACAGGCAAGAATCAATAATTAATTCACACATTTCTATCATTTGCGCATCTATTGCTGTAATAGTTTTGGAAATCGTATCATGGAGCTAGGGGCTTCCGATAGACAATGCCAAACTTTGAAGCATTAGAAACTGGCCCATTCATTATTGAAAATACGATTATGCAAGTTATTAAAAAAATGTGGCATAAAAAAGATATTATAGTATGTCCTAATGGGACAAGTGTGGTTTGAAAATACGAGAGAAAAGCACATTCAAGCAGAAAAGCCCTATAGAAAAATGTGAAATCGCCATTCATTTGATGTAAACTGGTATATTTATTTGGCAAAACTAAAAAATTGCAAAAAAGACCGTGCGCAGATGTAAAATATATAGACAGAGAGCGTTCCTATATTTATATATTTATATTTGATGACACGTAGAAAGCAATCGAAAGTAAATTTACATTTGCTGTAGTGCAATTCCATTTCAATACATATTGTATCATTCTTGAAATTTGATAGTCCTCATTTCTATGAGTAACTTCCCAGACTGTAGTCTGATCATCAAACTTGTCCTAATCTCAAACAGTACAGGGACCATCAAAAAGTACAAAAAGTCAAGGTCAATGATTTACCTTGGGAAATACCATCATTTAACTATTTCGATATGAATAGAGGAGCTGAGGCGAATTCAAACAATTTTTTAAATTGTGTATCAAGTAATTATATATGGAGAATAGCAAAGTTTCTAAAAAATGGTTTTAGAAATTCATAGATATTTTACAACATTATAGAATTTTTGTTTTTTGAAATTAAAATCAAATTTTAGGTATTATCTATAAAAAATAGTTATGCCTTCAGCTGATTATTTTCAATTAAATTTAACCATGTGGATTAACAAAACTGCTCAAAAATTTTTTAAGAATAATGTTTATGTTTAAGAATTTCGAGATAACCGGTGATTTAAACATCTGTTTAACTGTACATCAATGTCCAAATATGCTACAATAATAGACAAATCTAGACTCCAATCATGTCTGTTATTTATTTTATTTGTTAAGGACTTTGAATTATTTACAAATTTGTAGAGAAATCAAATTAGCACAACATATGTACAAATCGTCATCCATTTTACGGAATTTAAATGTTGAATGTTCAGTAATCCCAAAACAACTTCGAAAATAGCACCAGAACTGCGCAAACAGAAAGATTTGTCTTGGAGGAGGAATCAGTGACTAAATAACAATGTTAAATTACTAACTACACATTATATATATATATATATATATATATATATATATATATATAATGAATCTAAATCCAGGTATAAATTCGCATGCCAAAAAAAAATAACGAATGAACGAAATTAGATATTACTTTCAGTTGAGTAAAAAAAGTATGTCACTTACTAATGATAGTGAAAATTTGCGAGTGGAATGGCTGCTGCATTTCTTTTGGCTTTGGCTACGTCCATTACTATGTCTTGGATTTCTCAATATTTACGGTGTTCTGAAAGGTGGGTTCAAGTAAATTGGAACAAAAACACAAGTTTTAGCGGTAGACGACAAGACAAGCTTTCACAAGAGATAAAAGAGATTATCATTGAAGCCGGGGATCACTTTTGAAAGATCGCGTGGCAGAAAGAAAGAAAAATCAAAATAGTAGTGATGTTCTACCTCAACATTTAACAGAAGTGCTTGACGAACTGAAGAACTAGTGTGTTGTAGTTCATGGTGGAGTGGTTGGATGCGGTACGAAGTTCTAGTGATGCTCACACCAACTATTCGGTACAGACATGATTTTTTGTGTGCTAATTTGCATTTAGATATGCTATTCTCTAGCACAATTTATAATTAATACCATACCTGTATATATGCTAGATAGAGGGAGCAAGTAATTGTTTTCCACCCTGTATATTTATATATATATATATATATATATATGCACAGATAAGGAGTGCTTTGTACTATAACATGACCTGATTTGTGTGTACAAATCTCCTCCAAAAAGTATGTAAAATTATTTTGCATTCATAGATTATGACATAGACCCAAACCCCTAACTATTCCTGTGATTAATCGATTATTTAATCGTAATGAAAAAAACGCTAAATCTGTAAAAATATTTAAAAAGTCCACTTCAGTTGAAAGGTGGCTGATGTTTGTCGATATTAAAAAATTGCAATTATTTCAGTAATAATATGTTTCGGTAGAGTACAAATACCCCCTGTACAAAAACCACTATTATTTCTGCAGTTTTATTGCCAATAATTTCATAATACGCTTTTAACCAAATATTGCAGAAGAATATTTATGTAATATTATAAGTATAACTATATACGAAATAGTAATGGAATGCGATCTACAAGTAATCCCTTATTATCTAGTACACTTTCCTTACAGTTTTTATATACAAAAATAAATTATATTTTCTGAGTGGCAGTAAGAGGATTTCAGAAATTTTAATACCTAAGCTTAACCAAGATTAAAGTGCTTCGCGAAATAATCTGGTTGAATATCGTTTAAAAGATAATTTCAAATAATTTTAGGAATAAACACTAAACTAAAATAAGATTTCAACAATTTATGAAAACAAATGAAATGAAAGGATTGTAGACCCAGTTCTAACAAATTTTGCGGTACAACGAATAATAAATAGCTTTCTTAGAATTTAAAATAGTTTTAAGTAAAGTAAACGAAGATTACTTCAAATCCTTAAGCTAGAAAATTAAAGAAAATTATAACTAAAGCTAATAGTTCAAAATGATGCAATTGGGTTCTAAAGCTATGACAATCATTGTTACAACCCCCAAAATATTTCCGTTGCAAAAGCAGCTTCCTTGTAAAATTGGCTATGAAAGAATTTCTAAATATGGAAATAATTTACCGTTTTCATGACCTCAGATGTGATTGACGAATTGACTTATTATTTTGACTAATATATAATCTTGTTTAGATGCTCCACGAGTCACTTCAAAGTGCCACATCAGAAAGTTGAAAATAGTATTAAATTATTCCGTTTTCAATATTGACTTTTTGTTATTAAGAAGTTTGTTTGAAAGTTACCTCCGCAAAATTTAATAAACGTATGTTTAATGATTTATAAAAAGCATTTCAAAAGAAGACTCAAATGGGAAATCATCGAAGAGAGGAAGCGTACATTGAAAACGTAAGGATTCTGCAAACTTCCAAAGAATTGCAGTGAATACAGAGGAAGGAACAATTAATTGAGAAACAGGCCGATGCTGTACACGTTGCTTTATCTCAACCAGACTGTTTGACTTAATTAAATTTATTATCCCACTTAAATATCAAAGCCAACGAAGACTTGTTGATCCAGTAACCTTGGATATATTATTGTCAGTGAGCAAAGCTCATACTAAAACAATTAGTGGGCAATTGAAGAAGAAGGGCTCTTCCAATAGATTACTTAGATATTAAACCTCAAAGTCATTTGCAGCCAAAGAGCACGAGCTGATTTGATAACTAAGCGCATAAATAATCATTACAGGGCAATTATAATCGTGTACGTTATCGAAAAGAGTAGTTCCAAACATACAAAATACATTTATTAACAAACTACTAATAACATAATATAATTAAAGAGTTTACGGTAAATTATTAAAAAATCCAAATTTTGTAAAATGTCACTAGCAAAAAATGAGACTTTCAAATTAACCAAAAATCAGTTACAAAATTGATTTATCATGTAAAATCAAATAAACAAAAGTCAGCACAAAAATTAACTTCTGAAGTTATAGATTTAATGAAGTAGAGTGGTGAGTTGTTATCTCTGATCAGAAAAACAGTTGATTTTTGAAAATTTATGACACAAAAAAAAATGAAATAATCACTTGAAAAGGTAAAAAAAAACACTATATTAATTCAGGGGAAAAAATGCTTGATTTTGTAGAACCAATTACATGTCTTCTATCTCAAATTGTCCAGTCAACGTTGAAAAGCTAATGATTACACTGTAAACTAAAAAAATTGATTAAAGAAAATATAAAATTAGGTGCTAACCAAACATACAAGAGCAATATTTGAATGTATATTCTTTACATCTTATAAAAAACGTATAAACATTGGACTAATTGATTGCAACGTGGGTAGATGCAGCTTAAATAAAATTTTGACAAACTGATAGAATATTCCCATTTCTAAAAATAGTCAAATCATACTTGCATTCAGATCGATGTGTGCATACCAGATATTAAATTGAGCCCAGCCTAACTTGGAATTTGCAAAATTCCAACTCTGCATTACACCAACAATACACTTCTACTTTCCGACATATTGACATGGCTATGAATGTACCAGAAACTACCCAATTTGAAACTACAAATCTGTTCCCACCCCAAATGGACTTTGATCAAGGAATAGTAGCTTTTCAGGAGTAGTGAATACAGAGATGGAAATGAGCCAAACCTACAGTTTGAAGGATCAAAAATAACTTCACTTGTTTGTAAAATATGAAGAATGTTAGTATTTTCAACGAAGGGTACCTGCCAGCTTGTTGCTGTATGATATCTGCAATCAATGACTAATGAACTTTCTTACAGAGGAGCACATACTTACGGGCCAAAATTTTTAACGAGTTAAAATGGGTTTAGAAAAATGGTAACTGATTCAGTTTGAAAATCTCAACTAATACTCTTCATCCAGTTGATAATTTGCTATTAAAAAATACAACAAAATCTCTAAATATATTTGAATGAACATTTAAATAAATCGTTTAACGAATTCACAGAGAAATTTTGCATAACTATGCTAATTAATTTTCCATTGATGTCAAAATACAAGGCAGACATAAAATAAATAGAAATTCAGGTGTAAAGAACATAATAATCCACAAAGCAAACTATAACTTCATGCAATGTTGAATCAACTAATATTCAATCAACTCGCAATCTTCCACATATCCGAAGATAACTTGCTATAAACTCCAAATGAATGAGATTCAAATAAGTGCAGATTATTGGTCATCTACTTTAAACTATTTGAAATGCATTTTAATATTTATGATGGTAGTCTCTTTTGGGACCAGAGCCGAAAATGGGACCAAAAAAATGGAATGAGAACAATATGCGACATAACCAACCTTCGAGACAAATTTTATTTAATAATTGACATTATATTCTAATTGCATGTATTATATTTGGCAAAATATTTTCGTTCAGTATTCAAATTCTTTAAAGTATGCATAATTGTAGGACATTTTACGTCAGTAAAGCACCGGAATTAAATGTACGGAACAAATCTCATGGGACTGGAAAGAGACGAACGATATGTAGTCCTTTAGTTTCTGGATTAATGCGAAAATTTTTTCCTTGTGACTTTCATATCTTTGGGCATATGATGAGCAAGGCTAAGTGTAACTATAATCAGGGTTGACATAAAATGTATTCTTTGCCAAATAAACGTTTTAACCGATTAAATCAATGTTTCTTGCTCTTAAAAAGAATCACTGTGAGGTACCGAAATTCTCCTGAATACATATATAATAGGATTGAAGTCAGAGACTTCAAAAACCTCCGCCAAGTATGATGTTTCATTACAGCTTATATAGCATGCTATTTAAATGTGATGTTGCTTAAAAAAGATCTCCTACTCTAAAAATTAAAATTACATTTTCCCCAATTTTTTATAGTTAAGACTGTATAGGTAGCTTAATTTAATATTCTTTCAAAACGGAAGTGTTTTGTTTCAAAGGGAAAAGATTTCATTGTAGGACGGAAATTCGTTTTTCAGAGAATTATCTAAAAACGACTCTACATAAAAGTATATAATGGTCTTCTGTGATGAGTTAAAATATCTACACATAATAACAATAATGTAAAAACTCCACAGAAGAGAGATTAATTGAAATAAAAATAAAATCATTGTGAGGTACCGAAATTTTCCTGAATACATATATAATAATAACAAACATTAAAATATAAACTTATGAAAATATATTTCTCGTTTCATACACGTAAACAAAAAGCAAGTTTTGCTACATTTTCGATAAAGAGTAGACGCGAAAGCATTAATAAACTAATCCCAACAATTTTTTCTAAACTTTTCCTGACAAAATATATACAACAACCCGTAAGTTTTTCAACTCTCAGTAGAAAATCGATCATGAAATTACAAATGACAATTTTCAAAAACAGTATTTTAAATAGCCTGTTTAAAACACTCCAAACCGGATTATAATTCTTGTGGCATAATTTGCAGCTTTGTTATAGCATAGTATGGGTTACAATTACAACAGAGGATGTATATGTTCATACAAGAGGCTTTTTTCATTTTATGTTACTTTTATTAGTTGGCATAATGAATGTAGGACAGCAGTGACGGAATTGGTGAAGAAATCTTTCTACAAAAATTTGTGAGAGACCAGATGTAAATAGAAACTTGTTATTAGTGATCGCATATGTAGTATATCATTTTAAATAATGAATGTTATATTGTAATGATTTAGCAGCTTTCCAGTGAATTAAACCCTTTTTACTAACTGTCCCATTGGTCCTGATTTTAGGATGCAGCGCTGCATACATTCTCTTGAAATAATGGATGTTATATAAAAATAGCAGTTCCACTATTAGTCACACTTACGAGGCAGATGCGAAATATTTTTACCACTGGTGAGCAATACTTTTAGAAATAAAAGTATAATATATGCACATTTAAAGCATTTTTGACCAACTAAATAATTCAACGCACTTCTATTTGCAGAAATGTTTTGGGTGGATGCATCTGCAAACCAATGCTGCAAAACTCAATAAATACTTAAAAAGTTAGAAACCAATAACCGGTTTTTAAATTTTAATAGATTTCACAGCTATATTGCATGGAAATTGCAAATAAATTTAAAAAAAAAACTATAACGTACTGTGATAAAATGCCTTGCAGTTCCATAAAAAACATTATAAGTGGTAAAAGCACAGACAGTCCTAGTTTAGACGGAGATTAATTGATTATTAATTGATAATTGACCCAGAATTTAGTAATTGATCTTTGATTGACTCGACTGCCAAATTCGATTGAATTATCGATTTGCAGCAGTTGGTAGAAATGCTTGCAATTCTCGCACGTGTAAGGTTTATTTGTTTCAAACGTGGAGTTCGAACTCCACGGTTTCAACCAATCATTTGGATCCACAGTCTTTAGTCTTTTCACCAATTAGTGCTTTTACGCAAATGTAATAAATAAGTGCTTACATATTTTCTGTTTGTTTTCGATATTTCTTTGAAAAAAAATTGATTGATAATTGATAATTGAATTAGCAGGTTAATCATTGATTGATAATTGTTTGACTGTCGTAATTTGATTATCAAGCATCCATACTTAGTTGAATGCGAATGCATTGGAAAATTTATGCCGATATTAACCGATAAAATTCATAAGTAGAAAACGTGCGATTGATTGCTTGTATCTTCCATATTTTGCCAAACATCGCCACAATGCACTGCCCCATATTCGTCAAATTAACTAAATTGTTGGATTAAATAAGAAACTAAAAGTTAAAAGGACTGTTATCCTTTGATGATTACAGATCTCTGATTTCCGACTCTGTAACCAGTAAATTATGGGAAAATACCCAATTTCCATTTTAAATGCATTTCAAAGTTCTCTAATTAAGATTCTAATAACCTACTTGTCTCGCTTTCACACCTAAGAAATTTACATCCAACGCTTTATGATGAAATTCAAACTTGTTCTAGTTGATCTTGCTCAGATTTTATGCAGCCTTTTCAGTTTAACCAAATATATTTTGGTTTCCTTTAATTCTACAAAAAATTTCTCTATGCATTCCTCGACTACCACTGAAAGTATAGGAATTGTGTTATCCACAGAACTTGCACAATCTATTAGCATATAAACAGTATATTGTGAAAATATGAATGAAAATCTGGAATTAAGTCAGAAAACTACACAGTATAATGCATAATATAAAAATTTTCCTGGACCCCGATTTTGAGGGGTTTGATTGTATGATTCTCGATTTCAGCTAATACATTTGTCTTTCGAATAACACAAAATGTTTCGATTATCACGATTATCATGTATATGTATATGCAGCACTGTGCGTACTACACGAAAATTTCTCACACACGCAAGAATAAGAGACACTTTCCCTGACTCTGCAAGCCCAAACATATCCAAGGTTAAATAGACCAGGGTCATCCTAGGTCCAGTGAACCGGCATAGCTCACTTTGATCTACTAAGAATGTTGAATTACTTAACTCTTTGAAGTAAAAATACAAGCACGGCATAAATTAATTGACTCATTTCTTTTTACAATACAAAATTTGAAAAAATTAAAATTCAAAGGCAAATTCAGCAATTGAAATGTATTTGAAATTTGATGATCCACATAAAATATTTGATAGGGTTTGTCCAACATTCATGAGTATTATTCTTCCGCAGGTGAAAAACATTGCAATTTCTGTCATTATCAAAAACAAAGTATAAAACGGAATTTTTAAGTGAAAAAATCTGTAATAAATTTCTTTCTTTCACATAAGCAACAATGGAAGGAAAATGAATTGAATACGTGATGCGATTTGATTACAGATACATAGAAGGTAAGATTGGCGATATTATTTCACAAATTTATTCGCGACAACGAGCCAGACCTATCCAGCAATTAATGCAAACAACAAAAGAGAAAACAGCATTTCATCACTTACGCAGCATATCAGACATTTTTATACAAAACTAACAATACTAATTGACAGCAGCTGAGAAATCTAGTCTATTACCAAATAGTAAGTTATAGTGAACAATAAATCCATTTCAAATTAACGTATTATATCTTAACTCCTATTCAAGGTCATTTACACATTTTAACCTAAATTAATTTCAATTTGCACGTTCCGCAAATTCCATTACTATCATTTTATTTCAATTATCCCAAATTAATGGAAGCACCGTGTTAATGATATTTAAAGTAGTCGCGTAGTGTAAAAGCGAGATACTTATGAAATCTAGTAAGCTGAAGTTTTGAACGAAAACATTTAAAGTGATAGAATTTAACATGATAATTCCCTAATTTAGTAGAAGAATTTAACATTGTTAGTGTGCACTGCAGACGTGTGCAAGAGATCAGTAACTGCAAAACCATGGAAAAACATACAGTGAGAGAACAAGTTTGAACAGCATGAAATATGTTCAAACAGTACTTACAATCCAAATCTTTTAAGAACTGTGTAGTTTGCGCAAGTGAACTTTTTCAAATGTAAAGCAAGCCCGAAAGTCAACGAAAATCATTATACAGTTTACATCATCACCCGATTTTAGATGACAAGTGTGTAAGGTTCCTCGCCAGGAAAAAATTGAAGTGTTTTATCTCTGACAATAAAGTGCTTTTACCATAGTCATGTAGAACGAGGACAGTTGCATGCATAAATTATGAGAATTAGCTATTAGTGAAGTGTGACAAAAATTCTTTATTAGCCGTACTCGCTCATAACCAAGAAAAAATTTTTTCTTGTTGCTATTAAACAATTTATAAATATTAACATTTCTAATGCAATCAATCTTTTTTAAGATAATGTGAAATGAAAAGCGTATCCGCATCCACCCGCATCCAATAATAACTATGCGCATCCGTCCACGTCCGTAAGCCCGTGTAGTAGAACCCCGACCCCCCACATCACTATTACCTATATATATTTCTGCAAGGTTAGAGCAAAACGGTTAACTAGGACAGGCGAGTTAACTAGGGAGGGAGATTCGTCCCTTTGGCTAGCCCCGAAACACCACATATCAACATCGTAGAGAGCAAATAAATTGAAAATCAGCTTCTACGTATCCCAAATCGGCTAAAAACACCTAAAAAGAAGAATCGGACTATATCAAGAAAATACCCAAAATATTCAGTGGCGAGGAACCTTAAGGCATGCTTTTACGCTTTAAGTACTTTTCAATGTTATTAGAGCCTATTTGACGGAAGTTGAATAACTTGACGAATTTAAGTGAAATATCAGGGTACGATACTGTAGATGTGCATCTGAGCTACTACGTTAATGTTGTATTGCGTTGTTTCATGTTTCTGTGTTTTTGTATTGCTGTATATTCATTCCTCATTTCAAGATGCCAAAACACAAATTACATGGTTTTCAAACCCAAACCAATCTATGAGCAATCTAGCGAGACAACTATGTGCAAACTGCGAAATCATTACCTCAAAATTCTGTGTATATTAATTGGAAGTTCCAATATACCATAACGCGCATATTGTATCAGCATATACCGTGTGTCTGTAAAGTCTGGCAAATTTAAAATTCGAATAGCGCTTAAAATAAAAAACGTTATACAAAATTTCATTTTCTACTGTTTATATCATGAAGAAAATATTTTATAGATATGAATAGGTTAGATATACACTTATTTTTAAAAGGAGAACACTTGTATAGAATACAAAGGAAAAATAGACATTTTAATACTGAAATGTTTTTAAAAAAAATTGCAAAACAATTCTAAAAAACAAAAATCGTCTAGCGTCTCTTCATTATTTCCTTCTCTATACGCATAGAAAAAGATTGAAATTATCACAGTGATAGATAATTCATTAAAGGGTTTCTGCTCACTCGCAAAATGATGACGTCATCCCTCAACTGAAGCAACATCTTGCATTCAGCCGTACCATTTTTATGCAAAATGGAGCCCCTCCACACTTTGCAACAACTGTTCGCCAATTTGGAAAAAAACAATTTCGAAATGGGTGATCAGCAGAGGATGTGATGTTCCGTGGGCACCAGGAAGTCCTGCCTCAGTTTTTTCGATTACTGGTTTTGGGCTTGGCTCAAGAACAAAATTTTTACCATCCAGTCGAGCTTTCAATCGATTTACGTTTTAAAGCAACGAATTGTTGAAGTGTAAATGCAGAGAAATTTTCTTCGGCTGTTTTAAATATCTTGATCGGACTCGCCTGTTTGAGGGAAGTTGAGGTTGACACTTTTGAATAAAAAGCATTATAATCGCTTTTTCACATTGTTTTCTATACAAGGTTTTTCCTTTTAAAAATAAGTGTAAACCTAACCTATTCATATTTATAAAATATTTTCTTCATGATATAGATGGTAGAAAAAAAAATTTTGTTTAACTTTCTTTATTTTATCTGCTATTCGAATTTTAAATGAAACACGATTTGTGTTTATGTCGAATTTATACTAATTATTTGGAATAATAAAATACGGATACTGTTAAATAAATGCCTTACGCATTTTTTGACGACTCAAATTTTTTTGTAAACCATTGATAGACACATCAATTAATCGCCTTAATTGACAGCATTTGAATCGGTAAAATGATGCAGGGTAATTATAAATCTATTAAAAATGCTACATCTACAACGCCTGAACAAGAAAAAATTTCTCCTTATATCAATTCAAAAAAACTGTACAATAACAGAAAATGAACAGTTCGCTCGGAAATTTTGGCTGTTTAAGAATTGCTAGTAATTTTAATTGGAGAAGACATGTTTATACAAATACTTGATTCCTTTTCAGAAATAATAAACGCAAACAAACACAACATTTCAATTGGTCAAAATGAAAATGGATGCACAATATTTCATATTTATTAATATTCCTTTAATATCAAGTGAAGATTTATAAATAGAAAAACAAATTTCGACATTTAATTCATATATTGGGCCAAGTTCTATATTTGTAGAAGAATTCGCAATCCAGAACCATTATGTTATAGGGCGTACTCGGAATTAAAATATCTTCACAGATTTAACTGTGCGTTTCACTTTCACATTTAAAGACTTATAGAATTCCTTTGTAAACGAACAAATATTGATTAAACTGTCACTATTTAAATTCCATTTTGTAATGAATAGTTACCAACAAAATTAAGCTTCTGTTGATTTAAGTCATAACTACAATAAATGTTGTAATAGAAACCAGGGGCGTATTCAAGAATGATGTGTTTACAATATTGCTTATTTTGAATACAAAGTACAAAATTCTGTAAAAAATGGAATCTAAATTGGTAATACACATTTTGAGAGTCTAGTTTCTGGAGGGCTTCACAGTTAAGATTAGAGAGTGACATCGGGTACTCGAAATTTAAACCGATTTCGGAATAAGGGTCGGGTAGTTTGATCAAATGATATTATCCACCACTCTTTTTGAGAATATTGGAAATCAAAACTACGTTTTGAATCGGGACGGGTCGGGTTTGGGTAGAGAATATTCTGATCGGGTCGCGCTCGGATCCATACAGAGCTCATATTTTCACTCTCTAAATGAGATGTCTCCGCCTTCATCAGAAAATACTGCCTACGCTTTGGATAGAAATCGTAAATGAGTTACAATTTATAACGCATATTAACTCTAGAAACGGGACAATAGGTCAAAATGACCTTTACGCATTTTTGTTTGCTTTAGTATTCATTCAGCAAAAACATTAGCAGGTACTCTGAATTATGTTTATAATCTCATTGAATTTGCTATTTTGATTCTATTCCATAATATTCAAGTTTGAAACATTAGATGTAACTACATTAGCAAGGAGTAATCACTGTTCCAGTGTTAAGACTTTTTGTAGTAATTTCAAATGCCTTTGTGTATTTTTGCAAAATTTCAGGTTCTATAACCTCAATTTTTCAATTTAAATAATTCAACACAGCTAAGATGTTATGTCACACCTTAAATAAAGAAGTAATGTATAATTAAATATGTTGAAGACCTATAAGATTGAAATAGTAATGTACAATCATGGGGTTAAGGGAGATCTAGAATTGGCTCTAACTTTTTAACTATCCCCAGTAGCAGTAGGATATTAAATTGGGATTGAGCATGGAGCAGTGTCGCAAGCGAAATATTGAATAGTTGATAGAAAATGTTCTAATTACAAGTAAGCGCCCACATAACATCTGGATATCGCCTCCAGTATCTCAGCAAATGCGTATATAGTGACTGAATGCACACATAAAATAATCATTAAAAGTTTAATTTGTCTAAATGTTCCAATTATATTAAGTTTCAATATTTGCATTCAGTGCAAATGTGTTGTCTATATTGATACTTTCCTTTAAAGTTTCTTCGTAGTCAATTGTTATCAAGCAGTGTTTGATAAATATTTATTTCGTTTGATAAAGACAATGATATTTGTCGAAACATGTCGCGATTTCAAATATACATTACAAAACGTATATCAGTCCCACTATTGCATCTAATTTGCGTATATTATAATAGACACGCTATGTATTATGGAAATTAGTATTTGGTGGTAAATAGCGTATCCTGGATTTGAAAGTCCATATCGTACCCTTCGCTGAATTAATTTATTCTTAGTTCTATTCCTGTAAAAATATAAAGAATTTATTGTTCCATTGTAAATTGAAGAAATTCAAAAAAATTTTACCTATGAAAACTACAAAACTATGAAAAAAATAAATTATAGATATGATGTACCTGTAAAAATATAAAAATGAACTTTTTCAATTTTTTGGATAGAAATTTAAAGCTATTGCAACTCTTCTTTGCTTAATACAAAATTTTCCAAATATGTACAAAAGTCGGCAAAAATTTTCAGGTTATAATTATAGAAACATTGAAATATCAGAATAATAACTACCGAAATATGTGAAATCAAATATATATAAATAAATATATNTATATATATATATATATATATATATATATATCACTCGTTATTGTTCATAGAAATATCGAAATTATTATTGACTGTCAAAATGTAATTAAGTTTTATGGTAGAATCGAAAAAAGATTTTGCCTTCAATCAACCCCAGTACTATTATATTTTCCCATTGCTATACATAAGATGAATCAAGCGTTTTAGTATATTATTTTATTACATGTAGTCACACATTCTAATGCACACGATATTCGAAATGATTGCGCAATCTTAAATTATGTCCAAAACAAGCAGTAGGTAGTGAATCCATTATCAGCTACATACCAGTTTAGTGTGGCAGATTCCACTTAAAGTTCGCACTCAACAATGTCCAACCGGATTTGTATCGGTTTCCTTCACGTAATGGATAATATTATAAATAATATTGACATGTTTAACTGATCTTCGCCTTGTATTGTTTGTAAATAAAGTTCATCGACTAAATTGTGGAAATAAAATTTGTCAAACACTTGCAAATTCAACATGACAGGACTAATAAAACAAACTACGTATCACTGCAGACATCATCGCGCGTATGACGTTTTGTGGGTCACTCCGCATTTTTGCGAAGTCATTAATGAAACTTAAATATGCACGTTGTCATTGATAAAGAAAAATAACATCGCTGATTATTGGTATGACATTAAAAAATTCTTCATTTCAACACAAGTCACCTGCTACACTTCAAACTCTATCATTTTATTATAAGTAATACATCCATATTGCGAAAACAGATATTTCTAAATGACAACAAGTTTAATTAGAATGTTTATAAAGATGCACTTAAAAATTTGAGAAAGAAGTAAACGTGTTTCATTTAGAATTATTTGCTTAATGGTAATTGAAATTTGAATAAGCAATGACAGATGAGATAAATTGCAATTTTGATTACCGAATGACTTCAGGCAACACCCAAGAAGGTTTTACTTATATCCGAAAACGCAAGAAAAACCGTGCCATGTCGTTTTCTAAAACCAGGAAAGGCGACAGCTCTGTTGAGTTTGCCATCCGTGGGTATGTGTGTTATTATCATGAGCATGTGCAGGTACAAAGAAACATGTAATACAATCAAAAACATTTTATAGAAAACAAAATTACCACTTTCTCTTTAAATGATTAAAAATTTTATTATTGTAAAAATTATATTTGATATTTAAAGCACATAAGTAAATAAATGTTGAAAGATAAAAATAAAACATATTTTTCATTTTTAGACTGGTATTTGAATGAAGAGTCAGAATATACACATATATTAACGTTATGCCGCAATAAGTAGTCTTACAGATTGCAAGCAATTTTTGTACCAAATATTGAAAATCAATGTCAAATTATATATATATATGTATATATATATATATATATATAT
>CABFPE010000095.1:619017-629443 GCA_900660155.1 Hofstenia miamia
TATATATATATATATATATATATATATATATATATATATATATATATGTATATATATATATATATATATATATTAAAGGAAGAATTGTAAATGCTTTCATTCTTAAGTTTTGTAGCCCATTTCAGTGCATTGAATGTAATCAAGAATATTTATTCCATTTCCATTATTAAACCATTTAGATTCATAAATGTACTGCGCAATCTATTAATTTCATGCATATTGTTTTCTAAAATTAAAAATCCAAAGCTTAGGGTAAGCCATAATTATTTGTTTACACAATTGAAGGGGTTGGGGGCTCTTTTGTTTTATTTCTCATTGACATTGGACAACAGAAGTCATTCGTTGAAATCTAGTAAATATGCATAAATACAAAAATGTAAATATATGCTATTAATAACATATCAAAAATTATAATCCTCTTCTCGGAAATTATGGGGAATATTCTAGGATTTCTGGGATGCTGATGTAAGCATACTAAGATAAGTTTCTCACTTCAGTAAATAACAAGTAGCTGCAATGATAAATTTAAGAGTTGAGCGTCTACCTTGAGATTTCCTCTGCAGAAGACTTTCCACTTTTAACACTAAAGTTGTTCATTTAGAGAAAGTGCTAGCTTTAGGTGAGTGCGGAAAAGAGGCGATTGCCATGGGCCCGGCTTTTCAGAGACTTGTGTTAAAAATACTTCTTAAGTGATTACTGGCAAGTATGAATTTTTAATAAAATAATCGTCAAATGGTTCACAGTAAAAAACTAATTATATCGGAGTTTAAATTTAAACATTATATACATACAATATGCTTTCCAATGTATTAAACGGAAGATTAAGGGGCAAGATAAATTGTGTATCCAAAAGTTTAGATTGTTGAAAATTTATCGATTACTTTTAGTTAGAAAACATCCATTTATAAGCTGAAATTGTTACGTAAACTAGTTATTTGTTCTTATATTTCCACATATATCGCCCATCTTAGTAAATACTGCAATTAAATTTGTAGCCAGCGTATATTATAGCTGACATAATGTAGATTTGTATGCAAGTACAGGTGAAAACAGTCTTTGTGAATATTCATATTCAAATACAGGACATAGTCGGTATTTTGCCCAGGCCTTCAGGGTAGGACTGCTTTGCTTAAATTCTAAATATTCCCATTTCGATCAACATAATTCCTCATATCCCACAAGGAATACCAGTTTTAAGCTGAGGATTACCAAGCTGTTAGTAAATTTTATATTGCATGCATTATACTGGTGGATGGACAGTTCTTTAAGAAAAATTACCCAGCATACTTTCATCCGAAATTATTAATATGAATAATACGATATTTTTTAATGCAATAATGGGGGTTATAAAAGCTAATATAACTAGATTCTTGTATAGGGTTTTAAATGACACGTAAGACATTTTCCATTAAGATTTAAGTCTATTTAGGAAATAGGAATCAATTCGGAATTTTCTAATTTGAATGCTATTGTCAATCACTATTTCGGTAAATAAGAATTCAAGATGTTAAAATGCCACTAAACTATAGCAGAACCGTCACCGTACTTTATCTTCGATTGATATCTTTTTGTTTTGCAGTGAACGCATACCAATCAATAATGAGAAATTTCTCAAATCGTCGGAAATTCTAAAGCTTCATATAAGATTAATATGGAAAAAGCAAAACATTCATAAATGCATAAGATTGCGATGTCAATAAAGCATAAGTGGCAGCAGCGAAATACAAAGCCATATGCAGCGCGCCGCAAGCGTCCGCCATAAGAATATAAGCTTATTAATTAACAAATATTACAATGTCCATGATTAACATATACTTAAAATATGCTGGCTTAAAAACATTTAGCATAATTATACTATATTATATATATATATATATATATATATATATATATATAGCTGTGGCCAAAAGTCTGGTATAAATGTACATATTTCACTTACTATGTACGTACGTCATTTCAAACTCACTACTGATTACAATGAGAGCAGGTAACTATCTGAATGTGTTGAAAGACCGTTTAAAACCAATGATGAACATACGCCGTACCACAATTTTTATGCATGATGGAGCACCCTCCCACAACGCGAAGGTGGTCAGAGAATGGTTGACCTCTCAAGATATTGAGATTCTTGGTCCGTGGCCCGGAAACAGCCCAGACTTAAACCCAATAGAAAATCTTTGGTCTATTCTCAAAACCAAAGTGTCTGCCCATAAACCAACTAGTTTGGATGACCTGAAACAGATCATACGACGAGTGTGGTGCACGGAGATCACCCCAGAAGTGTGCAAAAAACTAGTAGCCAGCATGCCCCCAGAGACTTAGAATGGTGATCTAAAATCGTGGAAAACATACTAGATACTGATTTGGTGTTTCTCTAAGCTATTGTCTAAGATAATCCAAGCTATTTGAACTATTTGTACTCTGTGTAATGCTTTTTATATACACTTTTACATTGATTATATTGTTTAATTTACATTTATACCAGATTTTTGGCCACAGCTGTATATATATATATATATATATATATATATATCGCTCTTAGTCATAAATAATGACATTTGATTGTAAACAAGATAAAAATAATTTTAATATTTATATAAGTTGTTTAGCAATGCGAGAAATTTCTGCCATCAGTCTTTTGTAGACAAAAATTGATAAATATGCATTATATGAAAGGAAAAAGGATGCAACTTCCATTCCACACTAAATGAGATGATAAAGCGATCGAAAGATACTAGAATCTTACATTTGGACTAATTCATGCTAAGTAATAGTTTATTGGGGCACTATTAACCCAAATATCCCAATATGACTCACACAAGCATTAATAGACATAACGTCGATAAGAAAAAATAAATTGTCTCAAATGGTATACAGCCTTTAATAATAGCAAAGAATATTAGTGGTCTTTGATATAATAGTTAGGATAGTGAGAAGGTCTGAATTGAATCGAATCTATGTAAATAAACCACTAATACATTTATTTTAAGTCAACCCTAAACAGGAGGAAATTATAGTTCTGATTTTCCAAAGTCATATGAAATTTGAATACCAATTCAAAATAGTTAAAATTGATGAGGGAATAGGGCATCGATCAGCATAGTATAAATATATTTTCATGCATCAAAATAGGGTAGGAAAGAAAACAAAAATGGGATATAAAAGTTCGATTAAAAACGTTGATAAGATGAAACAACGAAATTGAATACTATTGGTGAATAACTCTAGCATCAAAATAGCCTACGATTACTACAACAGTACTTATAATAAAAAAGTGAAATTTGCAGAAAGAGCGTGTAAAAAGCAAGCAAAGTCAGGCGAGAGCGTAGTATTGTGGAAAACAAGTGTCTTACCTACAACACAGGGGCATCGCCAGTGAGTCATTTTCATTTGCTAATCCAAAAATTAATCCCACAAATGTCAACAGAGAAAGTTTCAATTAAACTTTATTCCAAAATCAAAGCTAGATGGCGATGTATTAACTGATTAAATACTGTGGAGATTATTTCGGACAAAGTCAATTTCGACGCAACTCCCACTCGTTACGATAAAGGAATCAATGCCGGAAGTTGCGATGAGTGAAACACGAGGTGGTCAATTAAAGGAGGCGAAGAATACCATTATAAAAGCATATTTAACCTTAAATTAAATGACGCAATCCAATCCAACGTATACCTAATTTACTTAAAATCATGATTTGTGTGATGATATAAAATATACTGTAGTTAATTAAGGACAACAGTCTTTAAAATTCGGAAGCAAAAATGATGAGTCAAAGAAAACTGCGTAATCAATATAAAATCCTTTTTCATCTAATTAGTAAAAGAAAATTAATCGAAATATTTTCACGACAGGATTTTTTATATATTCTGCCATATTAATAGAAATTAGGAAACAATCTATTGTGGTGGTAGATACCTCATGAAGAAAAGACACTAATGGCACATAACATGCATTAGCACCATATTCCATTGTATAGAACACTTTAAAAGAACCAATCAATCGTTTTCCTCCCCAATGAAAATCATTAAGAAAGAAATATTAAACTTTAAAAACTCAAAGTAAAATATTTAAGATCATTGACCATCAGATCTGGTAATTTTTTATCTAAACTTCACATATAAATTGATTTTCAGTGGCTAAAATAATGTGTGAATACAACATCTGGAAACACGTCAAAGAAACAACACATTAAAAATGCATAAGTATATACGAAATTGTATTTCGAGTGAGCAGAAAAAGGCAATAAAATCTACAAATAAAAAAATATTTAATGACTCAACAGACACACACTGACTAAAGGAATATTTCATTACGAATTTAATAAATTTCTTTTACAAATAGAACATCATTATTAGTAATGTCACTTTTTAAAATCTTCCTCTATATGTTCAATAGGGTTGAGCATGAATTGGACCATTTTGGCTTTAGAATACTCTTCACTAAAAAATCTAAAGAATCATTTGGAAACGTTTATACTATTGTTCAATGTTTGATTCATAGAAATAAGAACTCAAAGCCCGTTTTATAGGCATTCATGGGACGCTAAATGCTAATAGTTTAAATTAGGGCTTTCGATCTCGGAGCTGGAGCAAAGCAGGACAGTATTTTTACGGAGCAAGAGCTGGAGCAGCACTTAAAATGCCGCGGGGGAGGAGCTGGATTCGGAACCAAATATTTTTGGAACAGCTCCACTTCCAAAGCATTTTTTGAGAAGTCGTCTTTATTAGTTGATTTTTGTTCCACAAAGAGTCTTGATGTTACAAAAATTTTATAAAAATTCGCTAAAATTTGAAAAAATCAATAAGTAAACAAATATTTGTATTTGTGAATATATTGCAGCCTAGATCATAATGGAACCGGAGCAAAAGCTGGAGCCATTGGTATCCCACAACTTCTGAGCCGGAGCTGGAGTTGATGAAAGTGTGCTCCGGAGCGAGAACCGGGCCTGCTTCGAAACCCTGGCTTAAATAATATCACCTAATTTTGAGTTTTACGAAACCCGTTATTCACTTACCCAAACACTAAGTGAATTTATTCTTTGCATCAAGATTAAATTTTAAGATTTGTTCGAGGCACAGCATCTTCCTTTCTTCAGTATAGTAATTTATAATCCCAATTGAAAATTTCGAGTACTCTTAACATGTATTTCTTCTAAAAGTGAGTGTGAAATCAATTGGCCATCAGATCCAATGATGTTTCTGCGAAATTGAAAAATATAGCGATTTTAGAATTATGATACTCATTTGCGTAGTATTAATAGAATTGTTACACTTGAGTATTACTTATTGGTTGTTGTATTGCATCCTGTTTTCAAACACAGTTTTTTAACTTTAAATTAATGCGAAAGACTGATTTAAAACTAAAAACGTTTTTACACTATTGTTGCAATAAAAAACAACTCAGAGTTGTGAGTAAGGACGCTTTCTCACTCCCACTTGATTTTTAATCAGATATTATATTTTATTAAAGTGAAGATTAAAATAATTCCTGTGAAAATGCCAAACTTATATCCAAAATTTAAAGAAGCTATTTGTATTTAGAATTGTGGTTAACACTATTCCTTGAGAATTATTTGAAAAATACCCTTCATTTCAAAGTTGTATGCAAAAACGCAAAAGTAGAATTGAATAGAATTATCAGTATATATATATATATATATATNTAAATCATAGCGTCTGGTTTATGGTAAATGAATTCTTAGCTAAATAATATATAGGTTGTAACCACCTATGCCAATCTAAACAAAAGGTTTCGGTCAACAAACTAAATGGTCTATAAAAAATACACCCTGCCCTCGGCAGGCGTCATTTGAGCATTGATACTTTTGAAATGACTTGCAATCAAATTATAAAATTTACAACACCAGAAAGAATCCTTTATGTTGCAGAGGATTTTACATAATCTCCAATATAATAACTTAATGAAACGAATATAAAGAAATATTTCAAATGATTAATAATGTAAGGTTTTATAAATTGGTTAATTGGCTGGATGGTAATAAAATACTTTGTTGCGATTAATGTGTGAATTACCTAGCAATAAATGTAATGAAACATTAGTGTATTTACGAGAAAAACGAACGTTTGTTTCTTATTTGTTTTTGAAAATGATTAGAATTTGGCGAATTTCCTTGTAACATTTCTGCATAAAATATTTACCGTCAAATTCAAATGGTGAAGAATTGGACAAGATTGTATCTACGATTTTGGATTAGCATTCCAGTGTGGTTTAATTTGCCGGTATATGCAAATTCATGAATTGCCTTGAGTAATTCGCGGAATAGAAGTAAGCAGGAAATTAAAAACCAACTCAGGGAAGGTCAAAATTAATTACAATGATAAACTTATTGGGTTGATGCCATTAATTGTCACTATTCAACTCACTTCATAAAGAGAAGGATTGAAAATGCAGTATGCTGATTTAATAGTACATTATTGATTTAATTTAGCATCCCTCACTGCTAATTAATTATATAAATTTATTCTGTAGATTTCAATTATATCAAACATCCCAAAAGACAACAACAATGTTTGCCATCTCCGATGGGAAGACAATATCAACAATTCAATAAAATACATCAGTAGCAAGGTGTCCATAATATTTACTTAACAATTTATATAAATTTATTGGTAAATATACAAATTTGACATCCTGCTGTGAGAATAGGCCTAATTTCTGCCGAAACTAAGCTTCAAATATGTCAACGATTACATATATATATATATATATATATATATATATCACGCGTTAAAAATTAACAAAATGCTTAAACAAAGATTTCTCCAGATCCAAATATGGCTGGTTGCTTGTAAGCAAATGGTAATGTGAAAGCGGAAAAGAATATGGTTTTTGATAATTTGGAAAATTTGGCAAAAGTGTGAAAAAGACAAATGATTTAATGCAAATGCTCGCCAAAATCGACAAAGCAACCAATAGAAGATTTGAAGGAAAAAATTCACATGAGCTTGCATCCTTGAAAAAAAAATGTGACAATACTTCGCATGCCGGTACACTGGAAAGACTGGCTGGAAGTGCCGTACTCAGGAAAACTTTTGGTGATTACCAAAAAAATCATTCATTTCTATGGAACGAGGCGGTTGAAGGACACAGGTTACAAAAAATAGCCGAGAATAAACCCGGGCTTGACGGAGAAGGATGGAAACAAATGCTTATCACGAATGATTACAAATTTCATTTGCAACGGTAAACTGTAAAATTTTGATAATAGTCTAGCGATACAGTGTGAAAAAGATTATTTGGGGCTTTTTCCACAAGTGATTCTACACAAGTTGTAAGAAACAATGGTGATTCCGATAAGTGTAGATTACAGGTGACTTTCTGCCACATGATATTGAGAATTTTCCGAATGAGTGAAAACTCCAGCAGGACGATGCAAAAGATGACTATGTGAAAATCAGAAAACCTAATACCAATATTAAAAAATTCAATGTTCGAACAATAACCATAATATCTCACAATTGAAATCTTGTGGTCCGTATCAAAACAGAGATGAAAATTGGTCTGCAGCACAGATATGGAAATGGGGCGGGTTGATTCATGGGGCAGGATGGGGTGGGGCAAGTCGGGGCAGGTATGAGGCAGGATTTTTTTAATGTGGGTAACAATTGGACAAAAGTGGGGCAAATACACTTTTGATTTGAGAAAAGCTGAATCAAAAAATTGCCAATTTTAGAGATTGTAGAAGTAATGTTCCTACATCACAGTGCCATGTTTGATAAATTTTGATTTACTTGGAAATTTAGTAGCACATTGAAAAATGAATTACCATGTACTTCTAACTCTTGGCAAAGCTTGATTCTATTCAATGATACAGAAATATCTTTTTGATCTGATTTGTCATCCATAGGCTTTGCAATTACACTGGAAATTATGTAATTACCATTGCATAAATATATTGTCATAGAACAAATAGGGAACAATAAGAGTATCGTAAGCAGTTTTTGGAGAAGAATTTTTTTTAGTAGCGCAATTTGAGGCGGTATAACACAAAGTGCGGGGCAATGTGGGGCAGATATCAAATTGTCGAAATGGGGCAGAGCACAAAGTCTGTGGAGCGGGGCAGGGCGGTTCACAAAAATCTGTCCCACTTCCATCTCTGCTTCAGCAGATCTGATAGATTGCATTTTGTGCTAGAAAATTTAATGAAAGCATTTCATGGGTCTTACCTTCTGCACTATTGCACTAGTGGGTAAATCTCTTACTAAAAAGGTAGAAACAGTTGCATGTACTAGTCTTTGGTCATGAAACTTTTCGTGAGCTTTTTGTGGCGCAGTATGCATATAAATGCTATTGAATTTATGTTTCCAAATATCATTTAGACTCACCAATGTACGCAATTATATTTATGAATAACTTATGACATCAAAAGCTTTTAAATTGTATCTTTGGAAATAATTAAATTTTTAGTTGTTTCCGAATTTAAAAATGGTATAATTCTAGACTTACTTAATTTCTTGCTTCAATATAAATTTGAAAATATATTACTGCTTCTTTTAACGTTTCATGATACCCATTAGTTCTAAAGATTTTTTTTATTACAAGTCTTTGTTAATACATTATAACCTAAAGGGGGTAAAACTGTCATAAACATATTTCGCGTACTTGAATATTTATAATTAGTATAAAATTAAGATTGATTAGCGTACATGAAAAGAAAATTTTCCGCATAAATAGTCTTAATTTCTTATAAAGCAATTTAAATAAATTATATATACACATATATCTGGTCATGTGTAACTACAAAAGCTAAAAAAGCGTGCACAATAAGAATGAAACATGAAATTGTAACAATTTCTAAAGTACACGCTTTCTATCGGCCCATATATATATATACAGTAGCGAGCAAAATAAGAGAACGATTTTTATTTTTTTTATTTATCCAATTAAGTTTTTTAGGGATGTTAATATTATTCGTTTATTCTAATGCAGGTATGTGTAATACGCACTCTGTAAAAAAATATTTGCCAATTAGTTTCTAATTTATACTAGAAAATACAATTCAGCAAAAATGGGTGATGTGCAAAATAAGAGAACGATAAAACCAAAAGCGCATATAAAATCAAAATTCACTGAGAAAAGTACAATAATTCATTAGAATCATTTGATAAACATTTAATATGATGTGTGGAATCCTTTATTTTTTAAGACTTCTGAACAGCAACGACTGCAAGATTGTGCCAGTTCTGGGGTTACTTTTTTCCACTCATCCTCAATTATGCTCCATGAATTGTCAATGGGTTTCTCCTCCGAAATTGTTCTCTTTAGATGTGCCACAGATTTTCTATAGGATTTAAGTCTGGGCTCTGTGCAGGCAATTTCATTAAATAAATATTTTCTTGTTTTCAGATAATATTTACCCGTTTAGCAGTGTGACATGGGGGCATTGTCATGTTGAAAAACAGCTGGCTGATTTGGAGATACCTGATCTTAAGGAATAACGTGTTGTCTAAGAAGATTGCAATACACATTTGCATTTATTTTGATCAGTGTCTCCACACAATGACAGATCTTCCTCCAAATTTCATCGATATTTCGCCACAATTAGGGTTCAATCTATCACCCAAAACTCTACGAACAAACTGCCTACCATCGGAACCAACTAAATTAAATTTACTTTCATCGCTAAAGTGGACCTTGTCCTAATCAGTCTCACTCCAAAGAACATGAGCCTCAGCATAAATCAGTCTTGCTATCTTGTTCTTCTTGCGGATAAATGGTTTGGTTACATGAAACAGACTTTTAATCCAAAGTTATTAAGACGTTGTGAAATAGTGAAACGACTCACGTCTTTGTTGGAAAGAGTTTTAATTTGTCGTGGAATATCAATTTAACGATCCTTACAATGAGCAATCAAAACAATTGTGGTTAAAGAAAATCAAACAATGTTTGAATATTTATTTGGCATAACATTAAAGGGGATTCCATGGTTTATAAAATCTTAATTTCAGGTTACTTACGTCAAAACAGAAGGAAATTCAAATCAAAATCAATTAGGTTTCATAAAAATGGATTCTTTGACATGAAAATGTACTGATTACAATTACAAGCACTTTCTTGTTTTACTGTGAGGGAAGTAGACATCAAAATGGCCTGAAATGCAGAAAACGTAATCGTGAGACGTCAGTGCTATATCTTCCCGCCAAGTGGCATGCTGCCATATTGGGAATAATCCCTTAAATTCAAAAGCGTTCTCTTATTTTGCACATCACCACATTTTGTTAAATTGTATTTTCTAGAATAAGTTAGAAACTAGTTGGCAAATGAATCTAATTTTTTTACAGAGTGTGTATTACACATACCTGCTTTAGATTAAATGAGTATTATTAACCTCCCTCAAAAACTTAATTGGATAAATTAAAAAATCGTTCTCTTATTTTGCTAGCTACTGTATTATATATATATA
>CABFPE010000095.1:629455-657159 GCA_900660155.1 Hofstenia miamia
TAAATGAGTATTATTAACCTCCCTCAAAAACTTAATTGGATAAATTAAAAAATCGTTCTCTTATTTTGCTAGCTACTGTATTACATATATATATATATATATATATATATATATAGGTTCAAATAAACTCTAAAGAAAAATTAAAATTACCAACCTATTCTCTGAATAAACGGACTTTCCAATAAAATACGATTTATTAATAGCATGCCGAATATCGAAAGTTACTAGAGAAACACGATAACCATGCTTTGAGTTGAGCTCAGAATGCTTTTAAAAATAAACTAACAGAAAGGCATAGGTTTCCTTCACATCTATGCCTTTGCAATAATCCAAGCCATCAAATAACTCCCGGATAATACTACAATTTATGAGACACTTGTAAGTAATTAAAACCATTTAGGGCTAAAAGTGTATATCCAAAACTTGCAAGCCGGAGTGATTTATAAGCCTATATTCAAAAACCAATTTCGCTCAGTGTAAACTATGTTGACTAGTTGCTCAATGATTTAATAATCATCATAAGAAAAATACTAAATGTGTGTTTGCAAGAATAATATGTCTTTTCATTAAAAAAGTGTTTCTTCGTCTATTAATATTGACAAGATAGTTATGGCAGATTGATTATTCAGGAGAGGAAAAATATGAGTTTTATTAATCAGATATATTCGCTTACTTCCTAAGTCTCTGCAATTGAAAAATTTCACTTAACCTATTTAGAATGTATAAAACGATCCAAAATCTTCAAATTACAACTACCAAATATTTTGTAGGATACAATTGATTAGAGACACTGAACCCCTAGATGCTTATTCAGATTGAAATATATAAATAGAATGGGATAAGACTTCATTGAAATATTTGATTTTCTAGCAAATAGTAATAACCAGGCATGTGTCCAAGTGGACATAGGGAATCGCTCCATTCTCCTGATTTCCAATATTGATTTTAGGGATGGCATCCGGATAGTGAATTTAATATAGAGGATGCCGGATAATTCCCTATAATTTTACTGTAGGATACCGGATAATATATTGTTCAATTATTACTGAAGAACAACCTCATTTCTCAATTAATTTCCCACTTTTGAAGAAAGCTGTCTGCATATTTTTAGCATCGCCATAATCAAGTGTCCGAAGTGAACGATTATTCAGCATACTTTGAAATGTATTGTCAAGTCAACGAAATAGCCTAAAGCCTGATATGTCAGAAAAACTTATTTTGTTGCATGACAACTTTCGAATTATGGAAAAAAATATAGTTTTTTCCCCAAAATATTGCACATATGTTATCCGGTAAAATCCAGTGCGCAACTTAAATCTTACAGGATACCGAATTCCGGTAAATCCCAAAATTGATTTTTATGTTAAGAATATAATACTCAGCAAGATATTAAAAAAATAAGCACAAGTATGATAAAAGGCATTTTAAGGGTTTATTTTTGCAAGATTCCGACAGTTGTTGGAGGCCTTCACGATGTTGCTCATCGTTCAATTTGTTCACCATTGAAATCCCTCCCCATTACTAAATTTGTCGACGCTCTTAGCTATAATTAGGGAAATGAAAATGTAACCTATAAAATTCTAAAATGTAACCCAACAATCTGAAAAAGTGAATTTATGTAGCAAATACGTAAAATTCCCTGTTCAAATGTAAGACTAGTGTGATAAAAGTTAGTTTGTGCTCTCAGGAAAAAATAATCAATCTTTGGAAAAACGTTTTCCAGCAGGACGAAGCAATTTTCTACAAGAGACATTGGATTACATTTCTGCAAGTATTGATATATGCTTCGAGAAAACTCTCTTAGAACATACTTGTAAATAATATAATTTTCGTATAATTTCTTATCCAAATGAGCAAATATATCTGATCTTGGATTCTACACATTTTTAGAAATGCAATTTGATGAATGTCTAAGCTAAGTTCCAAATATAAAACTGCAACCAAATGTTCCCTTAAAGCAAAATGTGACATATTGTAGCAGAATAGAACAGATAATCAATGATCTTGAATGTCCTTAAATATGTTTATAGCATGTTTCACACAATGTTGCTTAAAAAAACAAAAAGTAGCCACATAGCATTTTTTAGTTGCCCTTGTTATAATACACGTTTCCATTACAAGGGGCTATGAGCCATTATAGTATTATGCTGCTTGTATATCAGCAAAATCTCAAACTGATAACTAAATGCCAATAATTAGGTCATTTCATATAGATCAACTCAGAAGTGAAGAACCTAACAAGAAAATAATAGTAGTTTCTATTAACATTGAATAGGCAAGATAGAATATAGTGCAGGAAAGCCAATCNGATGTGTTCTTTCGAGTGTTATAATATTTTTAAACTTCATATATGTATATATACAGGGTGACCACAAAAACAATTCTCGATTAAAATGTGTTTAAAATAAAGAAAAGCTAATATTTCAGTAATTTTATTAACTGCACTAGGGGTAGACGAATAAATTTTCATGAGGTGTTGGTTGGTATCATAGACACTCAATGTGTGGTACATTTGTTTTCTAGCTCAATATTCATTTCAATATTGATTTTATGCTTATTAGAAATTGAGGAAATTGCGATATATATATATATATATATATATATATATAGTTATATGTCGCTATGTACCTACAAATTTCAAAAAAGTGTACAGAGCGACATATCAGGGCGTACATAGCGACATATGAAAAAAATGAGTATAAATCTGCAAAAAAATTGCTGCATGACATTGGTTGGTTTTGAATCGCTATATTAATTAAAATTCGAACTATGTTTGTGCAATACACTCTATGTTAACCAACTTCTGGCTGAATTATTCACTACATTGTTGAGTAATTATAAAGCTATAATTAGGCTGCCATTTTCAATAAAATTTGTGTTTGTTCCAAAACAGAGTTTCAAATAGTAATCTGTACATCCATTGAGATCACTGTGGACGTGATTATCATATCATTACATTTTTTGGCAGCGAAGCTTGGTCTGGTTTAACAATGTCGACTACTTTCCAGCTCTGGAAATAATACTTGAAGAATCGAATTAATGTTAAAAAGCCAGATACATTACTCGTTTCTAAATAAAAATATTGTTCTCAAAACATGCATTTTTTGCTGAAATGTATTTGAATACTAACTGAAACTAAATTTCAAATATAGTGTAAGAAGAAAATAATTGCGTACCACCCGCTTGAAAAAATTAGATTTCATTAAGCGTATAATGTAATTACTATGGTGAAAATTAAATTACAAATCGCAGCAAACAGAAGGCTTTCATCTACTAAATAACTCTTTATAGAAAGTTGTAGAATAGATTAGGAAAAAGACAAGTTAAATTCGGTGTTTTATAAAGGATTCTCCAAAAGCTTAAGACGTCAAAAGTCAAAGCATCAAAGCTTTCCACAGCATAAGAAAAGGCTATGCAACGACGCAGTACTACAATAATTTGAAGTAGCAACGCGCGATAAACTAAAACTAAGTCAATATGTTTACCACAAAATTCGTAGCTTATTGTCTAAATTTGTTTGGTGTGAAGCATATTAATTGCGAATTAGTAACACATACTGAAATCGTCTCCAGAGAATGGCTGTATGCATTGGCTGAATAAAATTTGATTGCATCGGGGAAAAGAAAATTAGAGGTTATTTTCAAAGGATGATTGCTTGCACCTCCCAAATTACACCAGTAATAGTTAAATTAATTTGGTCGAATGGGAAGTATTTATAATATTGTGATCCAATTTATGAGCGACTCTGATATATGGCTTACTGTAATAGAATTCAGGAAATTTGTTTAAACATTAGGTAAAGCCGTTAAGAAGATAAACTTTAAGCTGTCATGGTGTAGGATTAGATTAAAACGTTATTTATTAATTCAATTTTAAGCACAATTGGGTGGTATAATTTGCATGCATATACATATATATTAAATGGTTACCATCATTATTATCGTCGAATGATGTGATAAGAGAACTGTCTTCGTCACAAACGTCCATCAACTGAAACAAAACTGGTTAATAGAACAATATGAACTCGTATATTTCTAATTTCAAGAATATAATATACAACACCTGATCCTATACAAGGCAACGATGTATAACTAATTCGAATTTTCACTATTTTTAAACAAGTTTGTATTAAAACTTTCTGGAACTGATAATAGTAAACTTACAGACAAAGTCACAATACGTATACGTATTATGAGACTAGTTATATGAACAATAATTTAATATTGTGTAAATTTAATTTTGAGGCAATAAAGATGCGGTAGTGTTTTGCTCTATAATATATAATGACTTAAAAACGGTGTATTCTCGTTTTTTGGAGTGTGAGGAATTTTGTGGTTGTTTACCACACCTGTGCACACTTCAGTCAAAGGAAAAACAGGTCTTAGCTAATATAAACAACTGAAATTAACAAAGCGTTCACGTAAAAGTTTTTTTAATCTCAAGATTTTCTAACTACATTAAATTGATGAACTCCGCAAATCTACGATTTAGCAAGTTGTAAAATTAGGAAACGAAAATCAGGGATATCTTTAAAATGAGCTTGTCAGTTAATTAACTAGTAAAATGTTTAAATAAACGTTATTCAATAAATTAGTAGGAAGATAAACTAATTTACTTAATTATCAATTGATTAATTCCTTGCAGTTGATAAAAAGCCGCGCAAAATGGTTACGCATCCTTAAAGTCAATTGGTTCTTGGAAGTCAATATTTAGTTTTGAAAATTTGTAAAATAAATTCCATTGGCAACTGCCGGTTAAAACTTTGGAATTTAAGAACTACTTTGTGGGCAAATATTGTTAAATATATTGGTTTCAAAAATCTAAAGCCAGTGAAAAAACGTCATCTATCAGTTTAACATTACAACTCACAACCAAGAAAGAAAGAGAGAGTTCAAAGTCTTTAGATGGAGATAAAGATAGATTATTATCAACTAATATGATACAATATCCTTTGCTAGCAAAGCGCGCTTTCATCAATCGATATCAATCAGAAGAACCAAACATGCCTACAATTTATTTCCACCGTAGTAATTTCAAAGAAAAAACATGGCGATCAATAGTATACATGACATACAGCTCTCATTGACGCAAATAGATTAATAATGTGAGACAAAACTAGGCATGTGTGTGTGTCATATGACGTGCTATTTAAAAGATGAGTGTTTTGTAACAGACGAAGTCATTAGCTTCAGAGCTTTTTCTAAGATATATTTTCAGTGGATACACGATACAATGACCAGCTAAGGGCATATTTACAAAATTAATATCCCAATAAACAGGCAAACCACTTTGATCCAAACTTTCAATAAGTGTAAAATAAAAAATAGAAATTTGTGAAAATTTCAAACCCAACTTTTAGCTTGTATTCAGAATTGGCAAAATCTTGATATTTATTATTATAATATAAATCAATCTGATAAATATAGAACAATCAAATTAAGAAAAATTATTCAGAACAAACTTTCAAACAAAACAATGTTCGAAGTTATTTCGGGTTTGCAGGAACCTAGCGAAATGCAATTTAAATTGGTGCTGTGCGTCCCAATATATTTTAACCGAATTAACCAGCCCGGGCTTCTTCTTAATTTAACCGATTTTTATCCGGATCTTTAAAAATTAGTATTTGCTTGGTTACAGGTATCTATACTCCTATTCAAGTTAAAAAATAATATATTCTATTCCTATGTGGCAAAATCAAATTGGTCTATTCTTATGTGCTAACGTCAAATTTAATGAAGAAAAATATGTAGTTACTCCAAATGGGGTTGAAACAAGACTTAGAATAAGAAATTTAGAACTTGATGAATGATTTTATCTAATTGAAATATAGATTTTCAGAAATCTCCAATTTAAAAATTTTAAACCTCATTTTGATTCTTAAGCAATTCTTACATTTTGAGTCTTGATTCTTTCAAAAAGGATTCATATAGATAAGAGTGTAGCAAGAAAATGGTCAAACATTGTTATTTGAATCGAATATAAAAATATTCGAATTACCAAATATGAGTAAAAGCCGTATGGCAAAACGTTACCAGGAACACTGGGTCATTAAAATCAGATTAGAAAATCTATTGTGAACATGAATACCTCAATATCCATATGACAATGGAAAAGGGTTTAAACTGTAATATCAAAACCGGATCTAGACATAAATTTTAGCCACATCTTTGTTTCTGAGGTCCTCTAAATTTTTCATTTTAGATACACGTACTATATAACACAGCATTGTTATCACACCAGTTCCAAAAATGTAGTATAAAGGGCAGCTAAATATATTGATGTTAAAATATTTAAGATTCTTATAAAATGTCGTTAGTTGAGGATGATATACATTTCAATTCTTACGTAAGAAAAATTCTATAAAAATTTTAACAGATAAGTGAATAACTATAACTTGAATATGCGGTTATTATCAATAGTAACCACTGAAGCGAATAACATTTTAATCTTGGAATGACATTGACATAGTTACAAAGAAGGAAAGTCACAAATTATCCATGCTTTACCGACATCTCCAATTCCAGAATTTCAAAAACATTAATTGTATCTTAAATGAGAAAAATGCGTCTCATTTCCAAGTACGATATTCAAATACGCGAATTCAATTAAAAAGAATTCCAAAAAATGCAACATATGTAAGTAAAAATTGTAGCTAATAATCGAGTAAAAATTTGCTTTGCTTGAAAAATGAAATAATATAAAGTCCGAACGGCAAAACTAGACCGCCAAGCTTCGACACCTATGTTCCGTTCATATTATACCGCAGCATGGGGAACGATTTTTAAACTCAAACCTAGTGCGTTATTTAAAGCCCGTTCTTTTACAAAAAAAATAAGACTCGGCCAATATTCCTGAGAAAGATTCTGTCTTAGAAACTAATCAGCTCACAAATCCTTAAATTAATAGTATTACGAAAGGGCTTGACGAACCACTTACAATTGGTCAAAATTGGCAATTCACTACAATACAAACTTTTTAAAAGTGTA
This sequence comes from Hofstenia miamia, assembly GCA_900660155.1. NCBI lineage: Eukaryota > Metazoa > Xenacoelomorpha > Acoela > Hofsteniidae > Hofstenia > Hofstenia miamia. The sequence continues at coordinate 636,442 of CABFPE010000095.1, forward strand.
TAAGTAAAAAATGTATTTTCGGAGGTATATTTATTGCTTCATTTTTCAAAATCAGAATCTAGTAGCAAACCAACTGTTAGCTCGAGTTTATAGTTATCCCTTAAAAATAAATACTATAAGTAAATGTTTTACATTTATTATTCATGATTTATTAATTTTAGTTTCAACCGATACTAATCCAACCAAAAATTTCCCACTGAATTGTTTTGATTTCCGGGTGCAATAGCTACAGTCGAACTCTACATTTAAAAGTTTTTTGAAATGTATACTTATAACACGTGTTGCAGGTGTTGCAGAGGCTCTGTTGTTATGGTGCTTAGGTTCAAGGAACTATCCTACATGCAAGAAACAATACTAAATTAAGAATAGATATCGAGTCCTCATGTCATTAACATCCGAGAATACTTCTCCGATTTTGATCTGTCACACAAAATCTTGCTTTCATTGAGAAAACTAACTTTAAGAATGTTTTTAAAAATCATCTATTGTTCTTTTCTTAATTTATGAAAGCTAAAATTAGGAAATAACCACATTATTTTAAATTTTAGGGGTAATCAAAATAAAGATTTATAAATGAAATAAATGAATGAAACTATAAGTAAAATGTTTGCTTTTGGGGAGTAAATTCCACTGAAAATTAATATGAGGTAAAAACTGAGGGGGTTGGATATCACTGATAAAAAATAATTAAAATTTAGGATTGTATAAAACTTTTAAGCGTAACTTTTCAAAAAATAGTCAGTTAGACACCAAGAATATTGAGAATTATTTGCTCATTTTATAAATTTAGTGTATAATTGACAGATTTGCTGGAAGCGAGCGAAATGTAATTAAGAAAAAGATTCTAAAAATGACTCAGACAAATGTGATTCGAAAGAGAAGCCTAATTAAGTCACTAAACACGGATATGGGAAGCCCATTGCGGATGGAAGAGCAAAAAGCTTTTCAATAGTTTCCTCAATTACCCGAAAATTGCTATAAATAATTTTAAACAAAATATTTATAAAATAAACTTAAAGATTCCACAATGCACGTTTTCGCTGTCTTAACACTAGAAAGTAAAAAAGTATCTTTATATAAAAATACATTTATTTTCAGGCTTAAAAAATGAATATATATATTTTGTTTTCTTTAAATAATTTAACTGCGGGTAATATTGACAGTGGGTGTAAATGATGAGTATACACGCAGCAGGCTTCGTGTCAATGCCATCACATTGTGGGTTAATGATGATAATAGGAAGTGAACTTCACAGTGCCTTAAACATATTTCGCAATGTTTTCTAAATGCTTTTTTTCGAATGCATTTATGAAAAGCTTGGAAAATCATTTTTGATAGTCATTCATGCGTACTTTCATAACTGAAATTCTTAAGAAAAACTAACAAAACTTGCCTTTGTTTAAGTGTGAGAAACAAAAAATGAATGTTGGTAAGTTTATAGCAATTTAAAGTTTGCTACTATGTCTGTTTCCCACAAATTTTGAATATTTCGAAATGGTTCTGTTTACGAGCAAAAACGCATTGTTTTAAATGTTTAAAACATTTTTTTGTTAAAGAAATACTTTTTTTGCCAACTCTGACTTTAGCTGTGCATTTTGAGCAACTTCTTTACCTATTTGCAAATCGCAAATTTTATAATAATTGCGCTTGTTGTCTCTACTTTGAAGAAAAAATTGATACTGAGTAAATATATTTTTAATACTCGAAATCACTCATTTTTTCACATAACAAAATAAAAATATTCATTTTTCAGAAAATATTTAATTAGGCTTGCTACAAACCCACTTTGATTCAATGTATGCAAATTACGACTAGAACAGCGATTACTTCTTGAGAATAAATTAATATCTGATGTTTCAAGTGCGAAAATTATGGATAGAAACAAAATTTCCACAATTGGAAGTATATGTACCTGCTAGTGCTTTTGCTAAATGAATAAATAAGCAAATAAAAAATTCTTGAAGGACATTTTGACCTGTTGTCGCTTTCTAGTGTTAACAGATTTTTCCACTCGACATACAATTACAATTTAAGCAAAACGCATAATAAATTTATTACTTGTCCCTTCAACATTTAGTGCTTGTAATGACACGGTGTTACTTAGATCTTGGTTTGATTTGACAGAACAGACTTAAAAAGAAAATATCCAAAATATGAATGTTAATATTTGTAAAACGCAACTTCATTGTCGGATTTGTCGACATTACTAAAGAAATATTTACCTGAACTAGGCTTTTCTGAACATATACTCAAGAAAAATTTTGATCACTTAATAGTTCAGTGTTAATGAGTGTACGTTGGTTTAAAATATGAAATAGCAAATTCTTAAACAACTGGGATTATTATGAAATGTGGGGTTACAATTTAAAACATGCTGATAACACAAAGCTAGTTGTTTTCAATTGACAAGAATAAAATATCATAGGAGACGTTTACGCAAGTTTCAGTATCACCTTGAAACGATCAATGCATTATTGCATTTGAATTTCAAAACATTATGAATCGACTGTATTTGTTGAATTTAATAAAACACTAAATATATTTATATAAAAATATTAACATAATCTACAAGCGGAATAATATTTAAACTACAAAAATAATCTATTCTCGCTCATTCGCTGGTAAAATATGTAGGAAAATTGGAGGGCCCTGACTTGTTTTAGACTGCAAAACAGACTTGTCAACAACCTGACTTTGTAGTGAGCCTAGGCGAGCCGAACTTGAGCAATGGATTGGATATATGTACTTATTACTTATTACACAAATTAATTAGATTCAGAGGATTGTCTACTGAACGCGCCGTGGTGCGTTCCATTGAATGTATATTATACAGACTTCATCATATCGCCCTCGAACAACTCTGAAAGACTTATCAGAGGAAGTAAAAGAGGACAAAGTCAAATGAAACAAGGTTTCCCTTGTGAAATATGCCAAAACGATTGTAAAACGGATTGTCTAAAATGTAATGATTATGAAAAATGGTTCCATCCCACATGCGTGGATGTGCCAGCCGCTGGCTTTGCTCACTTGGGCAAGGTTAAGGAAATTTTCTGGAGATGTGAAGTATGCGTTATCAACGGGAACGATGTTGGAAATCCAGACAAGTTTGTGAATCAAATAAAAAACGGCTTTACCGAGCTTGCATCCCAAATTGCTGAAATCTAACAAGAAATCAAAACATGGGAAAAACTAAAAGAGACACAGAGAACTACAAAAATTTAGAAGATCGGTTCGAGTTTCTGGACTACCTGAGAGTACCAATTCGAACGCGTGGTTTAAAAAATCGGAAGACATCGAAGAACTCAAGAAAATCGCATCTGACATTGATCTGAAAGACTTCAAAATAAATAGCGTTGTGAGACTCGGAAAATTCCAAGAAAACAAAGTGCGAACATTAGTTTTAGAACTACCTACACAATTAGAGGAGGAAATCTTCATATCGACCGCCATACGTGCCAAACTGGGAAACTAACGTAACGTTTATGTTTCTCCAGATTTGACTAATGACGAAAGACAACTCGAGCGGGAAATTCTCAGAAAAACACGTGAACTCATTGAAGGTGGTACACACCGAAAATTGATAAAATTCCAAAATCTCGCATTAAGGCCATAAGGTTGAAATTTGACTAGAGAGTATGCCATCAATACTCCTAATCAACGCTAGATCATTGAAAAATAAAACTGGAATATCTAAACTTGATACCGATTTATCTCACAACAAAACTGACCTGTTTGGTTACTGAATCTTGGCTCTCGGATGAAATACCGGATGATTCCTTGGTAATATCGGGTTATCAACTCAGTTGGGCCCGTCAAACGTTGTGCCAAACATTTCTTCAGAATGTTCCGAGATGCAAATCGATAACGCCTTAGAATTATCTTAATACTTGTTTTGAAAATATGGCTTATTCAAATGCGAGCAAAGCTTACGACTGTCTGGTTGGTGTAATCGAGCACTCGTTGAATGTCACTTACCTGGCAGTGACCGGAAATTTCAATTATCCAAGTTTACCACGCTTTGAAAAATATTTCAAGAACAGCTACAGGTCCGGATAATATCCCTTATTGGGTCTGGAAAGAAAACGCCCATGCACTTGCAGAACCCGTCACAAAACTTTTCAACCTCTCACTAGCTCTTTCCCAAGTTCCTAATCTTTTCAAACTGGCTCGAATTACACCTATATACCGAAAGTAAAGTCACCTAAAAACCCTGCTGATTATCGCCCCATATCAATAGCTTGTGTTCTATTCCGGGTCTTCGAGAGGATTTGAGTGAACAACATCATCAAGTCTCAATACAATGCATGGTTACCACGAGAGCAGCATGGGTTCAGAGAAAAAGCTTAGAGAACAACCGCCCTGCTTAGTGTTACAAACTGCATAGCAAACTACCAGGAACACGGGTTTGATTACGTTAAAGTTATTGCACTAGATCAAAGCAAAACGTTCGACAGGTTAGAACACTACAACATTATACAATCGCTCAAAGACATCACTCCTTACCATCAACCCTTGGTACATAAATTGGGTTATTGATTTTTTGTCATAAAGACTCATCATTACGTTTGCCAATAATGAGCACTCGGAGCCACTTCCAATAAACAGAGGTGTACCTCAAGGAACGGTGTAAGGGCCAATTTTTTACAACGTGTCCAGCTATAGTCTTACACTTGATAATATAGAGAATGTATCCTTGATCAAGTTCGCTGACGATTGTACTATAATTGTGGCAGGCAAAAACACCCAGGACAACGCCTCCCTCTCTCTTGTCAAAATAACGGACTGGTGCGCCTAAAATGGATTTCTTCTAAATGAGAACAAGACACAAACAATGGTCATAAACTTCCACCCTTTGATTTTGAAAGTGAGGCGTATCTGAAAATACTTGGTGTCTGGTTCGATCGGAAGTTAACATTCCATAAACCTGTAAACTATTTGTAAAAAAAATATCTACACTCCTGTATCTTTTGTTGAGGCTGAAAAATATGGGAAAAACAGTGCAGACATTTCCATCTTATACCGTTCATTAGGGCTCTCGTCGATTGGTTACGCAGTATCAGAATATAGGTCTGCTCCAGATTCTGTTCTGAAGAAAATAGATCTTGTACAAGCGAAGGCACTGAAGATGGGTCTCATTAGAAACGTAACCTACGTATTCAAACTCAGAAAGTTATCGGATGAACACATCTCCAATGAAATGTGTATTCCAAATAATATTATTCATTGTCTCCTACCAATACGTCCGGACTATAACTCAAACTTACGTACAAAATTCATTGGTTTCAACTGGAAGAAAGAACACAACTTGAGAATTTTTCCCGCAAGAAAACTGCGATTCTATTCAAATTAACTTTGCTTCTGTTTAATTATTATAATATCAGCTGTGTTACTGATGTTAATTAATTTTTCTTTTCTTTTCTTTTCTTTTATAAAACAGCAAATTTATTCTTCTGCATTTGCTTTTCTAGGCAAAATTACATTCAATATACGTTTCTTATAGTCATATATTTAAATTTTAATCAAATAATAGGAAGAAATAAGTAAAAAAATCTGAAGGAGAGCAAGATTTCTGAAGAGCTTATCAAGCTAAAACGAGCCTGCCGAACCGAAAAAACGCAAAATCAAAACGAAACGATCCGATCAAGCCTAAAACTTTCGACTAGTAGACAGCCCTAGTGCAAAATAATGCAGATAAGGCGGATGGAAACGATTACGAAGTAATGCATTCTCAGTTAGATCGCAAATTGCTACAGACTATAGGCAGCATTGTTTTTAAAGAAAGAACTTTGATACAAGTATTTGTACTATAAACGTAAATAAAATAATTTGTTTTAAGAAATTACTGATTTCAAGCACCTATTAAACTCAAATACACTAGAATCCACTAGATATTATATGTACTATAATAGGAATGTTAATTTTTAGTATGTTTCTGAATCTTTACAACACGATTTTGATTGACTTTTAAAACCATTTCTACATCCTTTTTGTTAAAGGCAAAATTTGATAAAAATTCATAGAATTAGCAAAAATCCACCACACAATGAGTTTTTTGGTATTTCAAGATGAAAAATTCGCTTGCAATAAATTTTGACAGCAGAGAAATTTTTTAAAACATACATAGGGCACCATTTGCAATAACATCCTGCATCAAAGAAAGCAATATTTGCTTAACCCCAAACAACGTATTGTGTGTAAAGTCATCAAACGTTTTGTTCACATCCTCAAACAATTTTCTCCAAGCCTATTAGGACATTTGGGAATCCTGGGAGTTGGACACATCTATGGGCAAATGTGTTTCCCTGTCATGTTGAAAGTTTGCCATAAAAATTATTCCTGTATTCGAAGTACATTAAGAATAGACTTTTTTCAATTGAAACATTCAAATTCTTTACATAGACAGTGTTCACACAATAAAGCGGTCCAAACACCATTGCAGAAACAACACTACTTTGTTTTCTGTCATAAGAATAGGCAAGGTCCGTACGGGTGTGCAAACGTGTGAATTAAGAGCGAACTTGAAAACAGAGATATCTTCATCATTTAGCGAGCCATGAACGCCTAAAATTTTTATATAGAAACTATCACGAATTGAAAAAATGCTTAGGGTTAAATAAAAACTGCAAAATTCAAAAAACCTTATATTAGGTAAAAAAAAAGTACCTATTCAGTTGAACCAATTAATATAATTTTCAAATGAGTTTTTAATCTTTTTTGTAAACATAAATAAATTTTGAAAGCCGAGATCAAAATTTTGCTACGCCTCTCTTATTCTGCTTAAAACTAAAGCATGGTAGGAAGGAGCTCATCATTATGTGTAATTATCTACTCAAGGCTGTTGAGTACTGCAATTTTATTGCAACTTTTCGCGCAAGAATAAATTAAAATTAGCCTCGAGCAAAATTTTCATCTTAAATGAAACTTCAGTTAACAATTAAAACATTTTAGAATTCAAATTCAAAACAATCAACATATTTACTAACAAATTCTGTAGACAGTGAATTTAATGACATTTTGGCAACTTATTTCTTTACACTACTGTGTAGGTTCGGTGTTCTGTTATTTTAGTTGCCCTTGTTGTGATAATCACTTATGATAATAGAAGGATTTTATGTGCGCTTTATAGTCTGAAAAATACGGTAATAGAATTCATCTATAAAATAGATTTATGAAATAATAATATCCGAATAGTAAGAAAAACAACGAAACTACAACTTTTTCCTATTATTTTTACTGTAGTGTTGTCATAAAAAACTAAAATTAAAATTAATTAATTCTTTTTACTGGGTTTATTAGAATACTATTTAATGTATTCATTGAAAAACTTAATTTCATATGCTATGGTTTATGCTTAATTTGAATTGTTTGGAATGAGAAAGAAATTATAAAATTATATTATATATATATATATATATATATATATATTGGTCAGTATACATAAATTTGCAGGGTGTAATAAAATTTATTGATGTTTAAAGTCAATAATATAATTATGTTGCTGACTTGAAATTAATGCTCATTTGGAAAACAAAAGATTCCAGTGAATATAAAACGTAAAAATTTTCACATAAACTCACTGCTAAAAATTAATGTATAGCCATTTCTAAATGTATAAAAAGCAATATAACAAAAAAAACCACAACAGACTTCTTATGTGTACCATAATGTGCTTGAACTTGTGGAAAAGATATCTATAAGTACCTTTTTAATCCTAAACCAACTGATTGTATAATTTTCCGAATATGACCGTAATCGATCCGCTTTCAGGAAAGGATGAGAATTTATTGCATAAAATATTACCGCATATTTTTACGAAATTTTTGGAACAATTACGATTTTTCGCATATTTTACTAATCAATTTCAGTGTTATAATTCTACTCATAAGTGCCAATTTAATGTATAAGGATGTTATAGTTGGAGAACACATTAAAATACGGACAAACATCTTCTCCAAGCACAAATTTATGTTAAAGCTTCAATTATTTCCGTCAATGGGCGAAGCTTTGTCCCCACAACTGCATCACATGGATCCCAAAAAAGTTAAAGCAGTACATCATCATATACTAGTTTAATACTATTCAATGAATTCGATATAAAAATCTCCACATAATAAAATTTCTCAATCTGTATGTTTTTACGCTTCCAGGTCTGAACGTGAAGTCCTAGCAAAAAAAACAATTATTGAGAAAATGGCATTGAAAATGAAAATGTGAAAATAAATGATACATTCAGAGGAGAAATATTTTTACGACAATATAGAATTTAATAACTGGCAAATAATAAATTGCCGAAAACTAAAAGCAATCTGCCACAATATATTTCCATGAATCAATCATGCTCCAATGGGTTTATTGAAAATTAAATGTCGATGAAAACTATTCCGAATTAATAATTTTATGCAATAATTCATACTCCCATTAGCACACGACAGAAAAATAAATTTATCCAATATAAATTCCAGTTTGGCAATTTAAGTAGAATATTTATAGCGCAAATTTACTTAAACAATTCCCCGTAGAACCATGACATTATCAATAGCGTTGGACAACAGACGGAAGGAATATTTTAAAATTAAGATAGCATTGTTAATCGCAAAGGCAAAAATCATGTACTCATTTTAAATTTCAACTTACCAAATTTCTCTAACCGGCTTGTCATTTGCAGGTTAGGCTAAAATTCAAGTTGTTACTGCAAAAAATTGAATGAGCCAACTTGATTAAAATTGATACTGCAAAAAATTGAATGAGCCAACTTGATTAAAATTGAAGGGGGGGGGGCTCCGTAATTACTCCACCAAACAAGGAATTGAGGTTTTCAGGCATGTAGAATTTAATTAACGATATTGAAAAACGACAAACACAAAAAAAATTATAAAGATGAAAAGCACTTAAAATGTATACGCTATTTAGGCATAGATTTTAAGATTTTTTTAAAAATCAAAATTTTCAAAAAAAGAGTTAATCTTTTCAAGTACTTCAGGCAAATCAATACACCTTGGCATAAATAAATATTCAACATTAAAATCGAGCACATTGACTTTTCCATGGTTCAGGATTGTCAAATTTCCTAATGAGCTAGGAATTTTTTTTTGAAATTGTGGTTTGTCCGCTTAAAAGGACATCAGAAAAGATAGTACTCAAATTAGCTCTTGGAAAAACCCAACCATGTGCCTAAAATCATAAAAAACTAATATACAAATGTATTAAAGTTTGCCTATATAAAATCAATGCCGATGTCAATATCAATAAAAAATTGATAATTTAAAATAATGAATGGTACATTTATTCTTAACCCTGTTTTACCCGGCTTTTTTGGCTCCTCGGACCTAGGGAGGGCAGATTTCCTTCTCTCCCCTATCTAACTCTGGTTTGGAGTATGATATTAGTGCGAAACTTTGCACAAAGGTTATTCATATCATCATTATTAATTTTAAAATTCTTAAAATAAATTAGATATTCGCTAAACAGCTGGAAATGATGAAATTCATTAGAATTCATGCTTAACTAATGGATGAGCAGATGTTTGGAAATTTTTTACTAAGGGGTTATGATCGCCAATAAAAAGTAGTAAAGGTCACCAAATCTCATTAAGAAGGCAATAATCCGAAGTTTAATAAGGGGAAGGAGGAAAATACTCCATAGGCCAAATAGGGTTGAGATGTAACAATAGTTGTAATTAGGCTTCAACTGCCATATCAAATGCTAGATTTGCACAATGTAAAAAAGCCCAACACATCTTGAGTACAATAGAATGGAGAACAAGAAGCTAAAATTCCGAAAGTTATCGTTTAAACTATGTGGATAAAAAAGCTGTTTATATACACTTCAGATATCTTAATTCGGTAGTATTCATCAAAAGAGCAGCTGAGGCATTGAGACAAGAGATAGATGCAAAAAATAATACAACTGAAATTAAAATAATGAAAAAGCGCAAAATATTATGTCAATTCGCACAAATCTGTGTTTCTTCATAAAGTTAACATTAATTGAACAATCGATCAATGAGGAAATATGGAAGAACAACAGTCATACACGTCCAACAGGTTTGCTATATTGTAAATACAGTAATGGAGAAATTTAGCTGGCAAATATATATTATATGCAAATAAGTTATAAGATCAACGTGATATTCACAGAGATTGACTTCTACTGACACCCGGTGCATCAGCTACATAATCTAAATATTAATAGGATACTTGAAATGGAAATTTACAGGACATTATATGCAAGATTCCAACACCAAAAACACTAAAATTACTTTGAACACCTTAACTTGAATTTAATGAAGACACTATGATTTCAGCCTTCTCCTGGAATCCCCAAAAACGTAAATGCTGATGGCGAACTTAATGCTAAAAATCTGGAAGGTTATATTATAAAGAAAAGAGGTAAAGAATTATGCATAGATAGTAAAATTGAAGGTAAAGCTCTATCAGACTTGCTTTTTTAGTAAACCACAAAGACCTGTCCAAATCAGCAGCCTACTGGTAAGACAGTACAGAAGGCATTCAGAGAATTATAAATAATATACGATCTTCTAACATAAGACCCTATCACAAAACAATTTTGTACAAGGTAGTCTTGAATCGTATTATAAACAGGGAACAATTTTACTATTCTAAGCTTATAGCTACACCTTTGTGCAGATTGTCATGCTGCAAACGAGAACAAACGAAGTGATGTAAAACCGGAAGATTTCAATGTTATGAATGATATTTTAACAACAAGAAACTTTGATGAAGTGTTAAGCTATAATGTCAAATCTATTGCCTTAGCCTTACCAAAGACTTTTAATATTTTCAAAAACTTTTGTACATATATTTTAATATCCCCACCTTTATAGATGATTATGTGTCAATCTGTCTTTTCATTCTCATTTAAAGTAAGTACTTGTGTCCTAGTTTTGTGTGTTTCTGTCTTCGACATCTTTTGTTCTACTTTCAGACCTATTTATGGTAAGACACTTGTTATTCCTTTGTTGTGTGTTAATGCTCTGTTGTTCCTTGTTGTAAATAGTTGTAAGTATTGTATAATCATATTTTGTATGGTTTTTTATTACTGTGATGAAAACAACTGCTTGGACTGTAAATAGCCTTGTAAATACTAGAATCCAACAAAAAAGAATAAGTCCTTATTCAAAGTCCAATTTGTGTAGAAAAAATGGCAACAGAGGCCATATTCAATACTTCTTCAAAACATTAAATTACATTAGAGCACACATTTGTGAACTACAGTAAAACGGTAGTACTGGGTAAAGAATGTTGTGGCAAAAAGGACTTGACTAGTACTAGAGATTCACTGTAAATCATGATTGTTCAATATATAAATGAGTTCTTAAAATGTTTTACGAACTGTTGCAAAGATCAGATAAAGCAAAGCTCAATACTAACAAACGTTATAGAGGTGGAGCACTATCTGTCGACCTGGGGTTTCTTAGGACCTCAATGCTCAGGGCTAGGAAAGTTAAAATATTATCCAGCACAAACTTTACCGTTTATATAGTTTTATTAAAAAAATACAATGAGAAATTATTACATTAATAAACAATGCAGCAACCAATTAGACTAAGTTCTAGCTATAAGACAAATCTTTCATTAAAAAATATTAATTACTCATTTATTTCCAGTGCATGAACGGAGGAAAGTGTTCAATTTTTATAATCAAAATTGTTGAAAAATTAAAAACTATTAACCGATCACATGTTTTGTAGATTTTTAAATCAATGTGTGAATTTATTTATGCCTATGTTTTCTAAAAATGAAAAATCAGTAAATTTATTGCAACTACACTCTGGATAGATATTTTTCAACAGTTGCACAATAAAAGCTCCTGCTAACAAGTTCGAAAAAGCATTGGCAATGACATGTCAGAATAAAATTGAGTAGCAACGTCAATCACGTGAACTAAGCGGCAAAAACTAAATACATTCATGGCATACAATTCTTGAAAATCAAGGTATAAATTCAATGCGGCAGTTAGTAGCTTAAAGACTTAGTTAAATCACAAAAATGCTATTTCCCAATGCCACTCAAAACCTAAAGCTATTGAACAATTTAAATAAAATTGTCTTAGTAATAAATAAATGTTTTGCATTACTTATCATTTTTAATTATAACTAAGGAGATCACAGCTATTTCCAAGCTACACTATCAAACCAAACCCAATCAATGCTATTCATAAAAAATTCGTTATTGTAGTCTTAAGTGAAGGGAATAATTAACTTAACTGATTTCAAACTTAGATAACAAATATTGCTCTAAGCGTGTAACTAAAAAATCCGGAAAATTATTTATATATATATATATATATAAAACTGCAATTCCCGTTATATGCACATTCAACTTATCATACGAGGACATCTAAATTCGGAAAATTAAAGCATAAAAAACATTTTCTTAAAAATTAATTCTTAAACTCAACAATGGAAATAAAACGAATCAAAAGTTGCTCAAAATTTAAAAGTCATGCCAATGACTACCTACGTAAGCAATGTCTAGCTAAAATCGATTCTACGTCATGTAGATGATTTCAGTTTTTCAAAAATAGCAATAAACTGTAAATTCAGTATTCATGTAATTGTTGTTGTGTTTTATTGTTTCTGTATTGCAGGTTATTATTGATGCATTAAGTGCAGTATTAGCAGCTTTTGTTAACCTGTTTAATTATGCTAATGTACTACACTGAATAAGAAATTATATATATATACATATATATATATATATATATATATACATACTGTAAGTTGTGTAATAATTTCTCTATAGACGATTGCAATGGACTGGGCTGATGGCCAAATATATATTAATTATTGATTAATTCATTCTGACATTTCTGTCAAAATTGAGTTTAACTGAATGGCTCATATTAATCTTAATTATAACGGGTAACTATTGTTTAATAGAAAAATACCGATTTCTATCGCATGTAGAAGTAATGGTAATCCTTGATCATCAATTGAAATTTAAAAAAAGTTACACCACTGTAACATTTGAGCTTAGAACTAGATAGAACCGTCCAGCTAACATTGGCAAAAGCATACCAAATGCCAAGCAATTTGAAATTAAGTTGTTTATAGAGACTACTCAGCACAATGCATTGATTTTAGATCAATATTTGCTGCACAACATGGATCAATTCGGTTAGATTCAAACTTACTCCTAGGACAACCTTTGAATATTAAATTTCGTGAAAAGTGTAAATTACATTAGTAGAATTAAACCAGATAAATAATTATTAATAAAAAGATATATGACTGAATATTCCTCAAAAGAAAGATTTTCTGAATACTTCGAATAAGTGGGGAAAAGTTATAATCTTATAAAAGTTTGCAAAACCTATTAAATGCAATGCATAAATAGGAACTACGAAAATACTGAAAGCAATATATTATGTTATTTCCTTTAAACGAACGGTCAAAACACCAAATAGCGTCTTCTCTTAATTTTTTTCAATTTTCCACCTTCTTTAAAAATTATTTTTTATTCTAACGAAACAATGAAGCGAAAAATTCTGATTTTCTTTAAATCAGAATTTCAAAGGGTGTTTTCAGACTAAGTTCGATCAAGTTTGATATAATGAATTTCCTGGTGAAGCATATGGATCTCGTATCCAAGTTAGATTGCACTCTCTTCCTGTGGAGGTTGCTGGACTCTGGTTTCCTGCTATTTCTCTCATACAGTAGCTTACCATTTAAGTCTCGTATTCAGAATATAGAAAATGCCCTTTTTATCAGAATCGTCTTTGCGATATTGCATCTTCAGTAACAGAGTGATCTTTTTCATTGAAAATACACAAAACCAGGTGATGATGTCATTCCTATGGTCAAACCTGCCACACTAGACTCGAATGCCGTAAATAAAATCATTTCAAATGTGTAGGCTTGCGTTAGGATTCTAATAGAGATGTTTTTCTGAAAGAAAATCTCAATGAGGAAAATGTTGGCCTTAGCTAGAAAAATCCCACCAAAACGTAAACGCGTATTCATAGAAAATTAACACCTTTAACGACAAAAATATAGTGGTCTTCCTTAAAATGTGTATGCATGTATTCAGAATTTTTAGAAATGCAGCTATTAATAAATTGTACGAATCCCATTACATAACTAGTTTTGATGTTTGTTCACACTAGTGTTAAATGTTCATGTAGGGTTGGGCCTGCCAGTCGGGATATTTTGTCTTCGAATCGGCTCTAGAGGCAAGTACGATTTCGAACCTCGAGTTTAGTCTACGCACATAGGCCTATCAATGCTATATATGTAATCACTGTTAAATAATGAACTGCTTTGTCAGTATGAAAAATGAATTTTAGCATTTATGTTTGTAATTGGTTAAAAATTAGTAATGAATAATTATAACATAGTATATTAAACAATTACACTCAAGAAAGCAACGCCTGTCAACAATCATTTGAATAAATGTTTGAAGTTTGTTTACCAACATGAAAGCTAATGAGGTTTTGATATGACTTTTATGAATGAATAGAAATCGAAATTTTTTATGTTGAAAATAATCATCTAATAATACTCTTTCACTCTGCAGGGAGAAGCTATCAACGTAATATCAATCAATTCGAACAATTTGATGCTAGTTATGATCATTCTGTAGACAATATGACTCAACAATGGGCCGTGAAAAAATTTTTGTAGAAGGGTTTTTCAATTACAAAATACATATATGTCTTTGAATTAGGTAAACATACAATGAACTATTCAATACTAAATTAACAACTCATGTTTATTCCACTGAACTCGAAAATTGTAAATACAGAAATTTCGGGGAGTTGGGTACTCAACTCGAAATTTCGAGTACTTACATTACCCTAGGTAGGATATATATTTGATTAACTGAACTTTGAGTTACCATAAATGGGAAAATAGTTTTAAAAAGTTTTTAGTAAACTTGCCTGTTTATTATACAGCTTAATTAGATTTTAGTCATGCCTGCAGCTAATGTATCTCTTGAAGAACTTCAAAATGTTTCTGATGCCCAATTTGTTTCGTGGTGGTGCTAGAAAGATACCATTATCTCGTTGCTTTGCCAAGCTGTCACCTCCCTTTTCAGTTCCCACCAGTCTTCCAACATCAGCCCTTCCAATGACGCCTTGTCATCCTTGTCAGACTCCCTTCCTAAACTCACATCCAATGTCTTGTTCATTCAAACTCAAATGTTCTCCTACATTGCTTTCGTCTCACGTATCTTTACTAATTGTCCCAACCATCCTGTCCCATGGTCTGTTCCTGCTGTTGCTCCCTCTCCTGTGCTGCCACTTGCCCCTGAACAGTCTGTTCCACTGACTACTCACTGCAATCATCACCCTCAGCACATCCTTGGTACTAGTTCCTGCTTTTACAATTAGTTCTCTTCCTCATCGTCCTCAAAGCTCACATCTATATCAGCTTTTTTACTAACTCTGTTTCTGCTTCTGATATTGCTGATCACATCTGTTGCTCCTTACTCCAATTTGATGACGTCCTTCCCATTCCACCTTGTACAGATTCTCCATTCACCTCCTTCCACATTGTCTGTAATCAAGCCTCTCATTATGTTCTCATGGGTCTTGAAATGTGGTCAGATAGTCTCTTGATCTTTGGACTTCATCCCTACCATCATGATGCTTCTCATCGTGATTGACTACCTGCATCTCCTAGCTCAAAACTTACTCCTCATCACAACTCTGGTTTCTGTTGTTGACAGTGCTGTGTTTCCCAATTCCACACTTAAAGTTCTCTCCCATATGGATCACTCTAATGGTAGTCATGGTGGTTTTCTAATTGCCTCACGTCACCTTAACCTTGGCATCCACCCCCTCTCCTTGAGCCTTTTTCATTTGATTTTTGTTTCAGCTGTGCTGTTGTTTTCAGTGATCACATTGCTTCTTTTCACTTTATTTACAACCCTCCTTCCAACTGTCCTTTTGTATTCCCCTTGCTGATTTTTCATCCATGCTTGAGTACTTTCATGATCAATCTATCACTCTCTCTTGTCAACATGGATTAATTCTCTTCCTCATCTGTGGTGACTTCAACCTTCCTAATGTTTGCTGGGATGCACTTGGCTATTGACACCTATGAACCCACTGTTCTGGAGCTTTTTGCTGCCTACTCTTTTGAACAACTTGTATTTTCTCCTCCCTTTTTGAATTGGTTTTATGATCTCACTCTGGTCACATTGTTGACACCTTTGTGATCCCAATTCTGATTAAACTGATCATTCATTTCTTCACTACAACCTATCTGTCAATTCTATTACCCCATCTGCTCCTCAAAATCCATATTGCTGCTCATTGATAAAGTTCAGAGAAAAGCTTTATGGCTTAAAATTATATCAAATTATACCCCATTGAGAAACTCATAACCAAAGTTGATAATCAACTTCTTCAGCAGATACTGATTTCCAAGAATCATGTACTGTGAGACATTCTGCATCAACACTACATTACAGAGAGAGTCAACTGCATGGGAGGCACCTTGAAGTAATCAAAATTGACTCTCAATGAGAGCTTTCCCTATTTCTATATCAGCCCCTTCATGGAATGAAAATCTAGTGTTTTTATAGCTTAAATGGATGTTTTTATCTGTTTTAAAATATTATTATTATTATTATTATTATTATTATTATTATACACACATCCAAACACAACACAGAAAGCACTCACATCTCAATTACTACATGTGTACTACCAAATTAAGTACATTGATTTATAAACAACTTATTAGGTATTTTTTTCTTTTAAAATTAATCCTTTCTGGTGACATAGAAACAAATCCAGGTCCTATGCTGAGTGAAACAGAAATTGAACTCAAATTAAAAAACTATTCTGATAACTTCAAATATATATATATTAACGCTAGAAGTCTTAATGCAAACAGAAACGATTTCTTAAAATTAATTACAAAAATTGGAAATAATGCAATATTCATAATTACAGANATTATTATTATTATTATTATCTTGATCTAACTGACTTTGTATTGCTAAATGCTGGAACCTTCTCATTCCCCATTTTTAATGTCTCTTTCACTGCTTATGACCTTCACCAAGTTATTTCATTCTTTGTTCCTCATTATCAGAAAAGGCGTATTTCTCTCCCTTTCTATTTCTCCTCCCTTAATGTGCACTCTTTGAATACACCAAATCTTTCAAACACCATTACAGTCCTTCCAATTCTTCAAAAACTCTCTTCTCTCACAGAAATCATCCACTTCATGGAACTCAACAAAATCTCTCTGCTGTCCCAAAACTGACCTCCCTAGCTTGAAATGGAACCATCTTTCTGTGAACTCAGGTCTGCAGAAACCTTATCTCTTCAATGTCCATTTCACCTTAAATATCTGATCCTGTATCTCTCTGCCTTGGTCCAGCTGCCATCTCCCATTGATTCACCTATATGACATCATCTACAACACCCATGATATTTCTCTCATGCTTAAGTCCAGCAAGTTGTAAGGTCCTTGTTATCCTGATGGCGTCCCATTCTTTGTAATTCATAAAACGTCAACTCTTTCCATCCATTTAAAGCATATCTTCTACATTTGCTCCTCTAAACATTTTCTGCAATATTGGAAAACATTTTGGATCTCTCCACTGTTAAAATCCAATCAGTTCCACCTCTCTAAAGGTCACTTCTTATCGTCCAATAGCTATTCTTTCTTGGTAGTCAATCATCTTTGACCATCTTTTCTTTTGTTGTGTTCCCTTAAATTCGTCACTTCATCTCCACTCCTCAACATGGTAAACTTCCAGGTCATTCTACTATCACTAACTTGTTCACTTCAATTGAAAACTGTACTTCCCCTCTGATCATAATGTCATTATCCTTCTTGACATTTTTAACATTTTTGATTGGGTCTCTCATTCCATTCTTCTTGACAAATTCAGTTTATTTGGCTTTGATGCTGATTTCATCAATCTTTTCCAGTCTTACCTGTCCAATTATAGTCAGTGTGTCAAAATCAACTCATATTTCTTTTGCTCTTGTCTCTAATGGTGCTTTTCAAGGTTCTGTGTTTGCTGTTCTCTTCTTGTGTTCCTATCAATGACCTTCCTCAATCTATCCTCAACTCACCCACTCTACTGTATGTTGATGACCCTGCAATTTTCAACTTTGGTAGTTTTTTAACTTAAACTGGTATGGTCATGTGTTCTTGAGCCTCCACAAAGCTAATTCCTCAGTCTTTGCCCTCTTCCACAATGGTTAATTAATTCCATGGCTGCTGTGAAACTCTCTTTGCTCAAGTCAATTCCTCACATCATTCGTCTCTACATTTTTCCTTGTTGGTGGCCTTCTCGTTCTTTTGTTCCACTCTATGGAAGATTTCCAGAAGCATGCTTTCAAATTGATCTCTCCCTTGCCATACAAAGACACTTCTCAAATTCTCCACTCTCCTGCTGTCACTACTTCCATACCTATGATCTGCTCCTGTTCAATCACTTGCTCCCTCACAAATTGGACCTTGATCATTTTGATTTCATTAAGTTCTCTAATTCCCACTCCACTCACTCTGATGATGTTGTCACTTTCTCCCTTCATCACCCCAAGAAACATCCCATTCTTCACTCATTTTTCAATAATTCTTGTATTGCTGCTAATGATAATTGTGACTCTCAACCCTCCAACAGCCATTAATTTCTTTTCCCTGCCATGAAATTTCAAGAAATCTTTAATGGCCTTCCCCTGCAGAGCCCTTCCCCTACTCTTCCATCTGTTCCTAGTTTATCTCCTGTGACTGTCCTCAATGCCGTAAAACTTGAATTGTTTTTATATTTTTGTAGTGTCTGCCTTTAGCAGCTAAATAAAGTCATTCATTATTATAATTAAGACTATTTTTCCTTCAAGGACTTTTTGGTCCAAATTATTTTAAGCAAATTTAACTGAAAGTAAGTACAGTAGGTTGCAAACATATGTTTACAAGAGACATGTTTGATACAAAACAATTGTCATTTGCAAAACGCCATGCAAATAATTTGCATTGATGTGTTCAAAATTTAAATTTATAGCATTTCCAAAGCAATCATTTGCATTTCACTATGTATGGCTAATGATTGTTATTTACATTCAAAATAGGCGTAGCAAAAGTAAGCTTACAATTACTAGTCCCATGATTCCTGAAATCTTTCAAATATCATCAGCAAGCAGAAAAAAAACTGTTGTAAAATGTCAATCCTCATGATCATTTATTGAATTAATCAAGTAATCCAAAAAGAGCAATAGCACCATATGCAAAAAAATCAGGGCAGTGTTTCAATGAGAAAGTTGGAAAACCGTTGCTTAGTAGATAAAGCATAAAATCCCCCGAGATTTCCAAAGAAATATGTCAATACACCTCATTAGATTGTATATCTTAAAATATTCACCAACAAATGTAAGATTGAAATAAAAAATTTCTATGGACAATTATATGCAAGAACGATTTCAGGTGAAAAGTTTGAGGAAAAGGTGAAAAAGACAGAAGCATCCTCGATCATTAATGGTCTAAATAAACCTAATAAGTAAAGCTGTTGGCCGATTTCATTGCTACTTCAGTGGACTACATAAAAATTATCTGAGCAATTTTCATGGCACTGTTCATTACCATAACATGCGCCTATTCAAATTCATGGACAACAATGCTCAATGACACACATCTAAAGCTGGGAAAGCTTTTCACTATGACAACCATATTAATTATTTCTGATTAGCATCATAAATCACCAGATATGAGTCTGATGCAGAATGTTTGGTTACATTGTAAGTCCAATACGGCTCAGAAAAAGACTTGCAATATTCATGCACTTGAGTCGGGAATATTTGAATTTCGTATCAACATTGATGTTGAGTACAATAAAAGCTTGTGCTAAACGTGGTCATAAGAGCTTCCGAAATTTATGACTAAATAGATTAGAAATTAGAAATTATCTTTATTTCAGAATGAAACACATCAAACTGACTAAATTTACAAACTATCATAAAATTCACTTCACTTGCACAGTTATTTGCGGCATTTCACGGACGTGATAGCCCTGGTGTGGTCTTCCTTTCTTGTCGGTGTTTTTGGTAAGGGTTGGAGACTTGGGAAGTAGATAATGCAAATAGGAAGCAGAGACAATTTCTAGATTGATGATTTCGTAACGTGTGAATCTGAGAATCATTGAATATGGTAGACAGTGGAGGTTACAGCGAGAATGCTAGTATTTCTTGAAGAATCTGTTTGGAAAAATAAACGTAAATCTCCTATCAATATCTCTTTCAGGGGCTGGTAAACGTTCCCGGAGACTTGTAGAGGCATATTCACTTCTTCCAGGTACTAGATCTGATAGTAAATTGTCCTCATAGTACATTCTCTTCAACAGCTTTTCATATGACTTTCTCAATTGTTTCAATAGATTCAAAGTTATCCGTATATCCCAGTCACTTGCCTTCCTCTGTAGTTTGTCTATGAGTTGCTGTAATGACTTCCTGCATCCTCCCCATACTGAGACCGAATAGGTTATGTTTGGCAATATCAATGCAGTGTAAAGTATCTTGAGCTTGCATAAGGAGTAACCTTGTGCCCTTAACTTATTTAGAAGGAACATTTTGCTTCTGCATTTTCGTAGAAGCCTTGAGACATGTACTTCAAATGACAAGGCATTATCAATGTACACTCCAAAAATTTTAATGGTTCGAAAGAGTTTGCCAGATGGGTATTGTGTAGTAGTCAAAGGAGAGCTACCCTTAGAAAAAATCATTTCAACCGTTTTT
>CABFPE010000095.1:659876-693149 GCA_900660155.1 Hofstenia miamia
CGCACAGTCTTTGATACATTGTCGACGATATCCTGTTTGAATTTCGCTTTGTCAATTTCAGAGAATACAGTTTTCCGTGGAGCTTTCAGGCAGTTTTCACAGATAAATAGTAGGGAAGGAATGTCTTTAATCATCATAAATACATCGTTGTCGATGTTCGCACATGGAGCATGTATCCAACCTTGATACGTTTCGCAGCAAACCCAGTTGACTTCTGCATCCCCGTGTTCCTTGCAGATGCTGCACGTGCCGTTGTCTGAGGCTGATTTAGAAATAAAATCACCATTTTCATCAATTCCAAAAATTTCTTTTTTGTTTTAATATGATTTTAAATAATAACTTAAATATTTTTAATTGACAATTAAAAAATACATTTTCAAAATTTGTTTTATATTTTTTCACTTGAAAACTCATTTATGCAACAATAGATTTCTGTTTCTAATATATTTAAGGCGACCGAATGTGCAAATGAATTTAGCAATTGGCTGATTTTGTTAAAACTAAGTCACTAAGTTGAATGCACAACAGTGCCAAAAGAAAGTAATAATTCATGTTAGTTATAAAATCTGCTTGTAAACATTTTTGCAGCATACTGTACGTTTTGAAGATAATCTTGATAATACCAAATATTACCTCAACTCAGTATGCTTAATAAAATTCGTATTTCAAATATCACCTGCAATATTGCAAAGCTAGTTTTCAAAATGTGGGATTGTATTGAGTAAACTTTATGTTGCAAAAACCAATCAAGTTAAACTAGCAATGCAAACACTAATACCATCTGATATCATTAATCAGGGTAATTGCTTTTTGTTTTATCAATTTAAAATACATTCTTAATTATACACCTTATACTAACATTCGTATCAATTTATTAAAATTTGAGACCATTGGGCATAGATTGGAATTGTTTTGAATACTACTTGGAATTAGTAGGGCGACGCAAAGTCAATAAAGTCATATTGCGTTTATGAGTCAATTATCGCTTGTTTGATGTGCCTGGACAGGTAATTAGTGCAAATAAGCTTATTGTGGCCACTTCGTTAGATCATATAAAGGCATATTTTATCGTTAGAGCAATAAAGTTATATTAAAAGTCATATTTGCACCAAAAAATTCAATTGTGAATGTGAATTAATGATATCAAGGTTTTCAGCGATAGTCAAAATGTGGTGCGATATCTTCAAGATAGAATTGACCAAATGCATGATCTGAAGAAAATTCTGGGTGCAAACGGTGAACAAACTCCTGCTGCAAANGGCCAAAGATATAGGCCTAATCCCGGCCTGACCTTGTTTTGGGTCAATTTTATAATTCCTGACAGCAATATTTTCTTAATTTTTAATTTTTTAGACCAAAGTTGGGTATGTTTCAATTATTGCTCGCAAAAGCAAATGTTCAGTTTTAACAATCAATTATTGTATTCGTTTTCGCTAGCACTTTTCCTGAATTTTTATTAGCAATTTGATGTTGAAAATCATATTTAAATAATAATTTTTTCCAATATATTTATTTTGAGTTTTCTCGAATTCATGAATCATTTTTATTAGGTGTGATCATACATGAAATAAAGTATCAATTCACGAAAATATACAAAGCTACTGCTTGCCCAAATCCACGATACACTACTACATACATACATAAATATACATACCGCAAGTAAAGGGACAAACAATACGCTTCAATTTCCTATTTGTCAAGATCTATTCCAATATTAATTGTGAATGCCAAATATGAATTTGTTAAATGATATGCATGTCATATTGTCTTTTTGAAAATCTAGACTATTTCCATTATTTATATTTCGAAGATTATTACAAGATTGTTCCTAAAATCGTTTTTAATTTGAATTCTTCCTTTCACACAATTTTTGCTATTAATTTTTCTACTTTAGCTTATTTTCGATGTAAAGTATGTTTTTGAAAATTACAAATCTTGATCGACACTGTTTTTATTTTCACTTATCTAAATTTCACAGCGGGCATAATTACTAGGGCGGCGCAAAGACAATAAATTCATATTGCGTTTATGAGTCAATTATCCCTTGTTTGATGTGCCTGGAGAGGTAATTAGTGCAAATAAGCTTATTGTGGCCACTTCGTTAGATAATATAGGGGCATATTTTATCGTTAGAGCAATAAAGTTATATTAAAAGTCATATTTGCCTTTTAAGAGAAAAATGCCTAAGAAAGCTTTAACGCAAGCTGAAAAAGCACAAGATGCACAACGAAAATATCCCAGCGAGTTCAAAATAGTTGCTGGAAAGACACTGGTATGCAAGTTATGCAATTGCGAAGTTTCCTGCAATAAAGCCTATTTATATGAACAACATAGAAAAACAGATGGACACATGAAAAAATCAGCAAACTTTCAACAACTATCACAGTGCAGCTTAGATTTTTCAACAGATCATTTTGATGAAGATTTCGTGGAGTTGTGCTTGACTGCAAATATTCCATTTCATCGAGTTAACAAAATGCAAAGTTTCTTCGAGAAACATATGAAAAGAAAACTGCCAAGTGAGACAATATGTCGCCGAAAATAAACTCAAACAAATTAAGGGCGATATGAAAGGAGAGAAAGTGTTCATTATTGTGGACGAAACCCAGATATCAATGAAAAAATATGTTCATGTATTTCTCGGGAAAATATCAGATTTCTCAAAACCAGCCTTAGTTGAAGTTGCTGTCGTTGCAGATGCAAATTCACAAACCATTGCAAGGCTTATTGATGATGTGTTGCGTCAGTTTGAAATTCCGAGAGATGATTTTTTGCTATGCTTATCCGACGCTGCAGCATATATGAAAGCTGCATTGAAAATTCTTCGGGAAATGTACCCTAATTTGCATCATTTGACTTGTATGTGCCATCTTCTCCACAATGTTGCGATGATGATTAAAGCTGAATTTTCACCAATCAATGATTTGATATCGGCAGTAAAAAGTTCAGTTGTGAAAAATCGAGAAAGACGGTCACAATTCAGCAGCATCGGGGTCCCCCCAGAGCCGGTACAAACCAGATGGGGTACATGGATTGAGGCCGCTCTTTGGTATGGTTCAAACTGGAGTGCAGTCAAGGATATTGTATGCAATTTTGCAGGGGAAGGGATAATTGTTACAAAGGCAATTGCGGCGGTATCATCACCAGAAATACCCAACATGCTTACCAAAATCTGTCGAATGTATTCTGGACTACCTGCCCTTATCAAGAACTTGGAGCGAGATGACTGTACGATTGTAGAAGGGCACCAAAAAATTCAATTGTGGATTAATGATATCAAGGTTTTCAGCGATAGTCAAAATGTGGTGCGATATCTTCAAGATAGAATTGACCAAATGCATGATCTGAAGAAAATTCTGGGTGCAAACGGTGAACAAACTCCTGCTGTTTATGCAAAACTTCAAAACTGCCCAGCTTCAGATGCAGTTATTGAGCGATCTTTTTCAAAATTAAGCAAGATTTTGGAGAAGGATCGTCATTTCAGTGATGAAAATGTTAAATTTTATGTTATTGGATACGTGAATAATTTATAATTTTTCTTGTTCCAATTTTTTTAAAGTCATATTTTAGGTCATATTAAGCTCTTTTTCAGACATATTATAGGCTCCTAAAATTCTTTTTTAAGGTCATATTTTGGGCCGCCCTAGGAATTAGATTAGGAATTGTCACCCCAATACGGTACCCAATTTGTGCTGGATTTTAAGGATGGTTGGCATTGGTAAGTACTTAAACCACTGAAAAATATGGTAAGAAAAGTGATTTCAACACAACGTGATCTTCTAAGTTACCTCACTGCTAATTTTAATAAAATTACCTTAGCGAGACATTCACAGATTCATTGTAAAATTGCAACAATGCTGGTTGTACATTGTTTTTAGTTAATTTCAAAGAATATCAAATTGTACTATATATTGTCAGGAACTTCTTGATTTCTCCTTAAAGTGTTGCTCGAAGTGTCTTCTAACAGATTGTAAAAGAATTTCGTTAATTGTAAATTTCATGATTTATACTTTGTATTTCTCCTTTAGTGAAAATGAATGACACACGGGAGACATGAATCAAAGAATACATTTTATGTGGGTGGAACACATTTATATTTTTGCCACATTGAAGTTATTAAAAATTTAACCTATTTCTTAATTGTTTTATATTGACAGCTATCCGAAATACAACCCAGGTGGCCGGCTAAAGTTTTCCGATTTTACGGTAA
Organism: Hofstenia miamia; assembly: GCA_900660155.1. NCBI lineage: Eukaryota > Metazoa > Xenacoelomorpha > Acoela > Hofsteniidae > Hofstenia > Hofstenia miamia. Next base: position 664,087 of record CABFPE010000095.1, read on the forward strand.
AGCAGTTCGCACAAGTGGTGTTTTATTAAAACAGTTAGAATTCAATATGGAGCAATAGAAAATAACTTTGTAATTAAATGTATTGGATGAAATTTGTGGAAATCTGCCTCCGTCAGGGCTAGACGAAACCACTGAATACATTCAGACACGTTACTGCACTTATAGGTGTAAAATATTTGAGCGACAGATCAATGAAACTGATATACATTATATAATTAAGGAATTTTGCACTATTAAAATACCCTTCCTTACATATATCATCATTCAGAAAATTTGTTAATTATGCAATTAATTACGTGTACATATTACGTAGGTGTTTAGTCACCATTGTTAAAGACTAGAAGGTATTATATTGTTATAAGGATTTGTTCATATATTTATTATAATATTTTAAAGAATTAAAATACTTCAATAAGTATGTGAAAATCACAGTAAATTTTAATAAATAAAAATAATTTCGGAAACAGTGTAATTACTTACGCCTGCATCCTTCACTATAAAGACAAACATCAATTACTTTAATGTACAAATAATGCAAAAATTCATAACGCATGCTATCTAAAATTTCCCTAATAGTTCTTCTAAATCCAGTGGAGACTGTATGGCTAAATATAATTTAAATAAATTGGTATCAAAAACACTGCGATATAAATAACTATAATTCCGGATATGAGTCCAAAACTTTATTGACAAACAACTTGGCAAATATTGGTAAAATTTAACATAAAATTGCAAGCATTTGTTTACTTTCAACAAAAAATGTTACGTTCTTATGTTTTCATGCTCTTCTCCAGAATAAGCGTTCAAGAAGATTACCTTTAAGAAAATTGACAATAAATATTATTTCTCAGCTAAAGAATCGGTAGTTCTAATATGAATTTATTTAGGACGCATATTTATAGTATACTATAACATTTGTAGTTAGTAAAAAATTAAAATTTTAACTATTGTGAAATGCTATGTATTTCAAAATAGCTATCATCAACATTTATAATTTGAAGATTCGCCTCCACTCCAGCCAAGACGTTTACCTTCAAAACTACTTTGAAATTTTAGGGATAACATAATTATCAATACATTATTGTTATGAAATCGTTGAACTTAAGCAACCATTGGTAGATGCTGAAGGAGCTTTCCATGTATCAACTCAACTACTTAATGACATTTTGTTCAGGCCAATACTAAAATACAGGCGTGTTCAAAAGTCTATGGTCAAATAATATTCTTTAATGTTTGCGGAAAACATTCAGTGTCAAAATCGTACATACTAGCTATGCATAAGCTTCTAAAACCAGACGTGCACATATGTGCTTCCATGCAGACAGAGTAAGTGAGTGCATATGTATACTTTCTTAATCTGTTTAGCATACTTGCGTCCACATACACTGAGATTGTGAATGCATGCTGTTTGAATCTGAGTCAGAACGCAATATGTGCGTTTCTATGTAAAGCAATCATAAAATTATTATTCACAGATGTAACAAGACTCCCTTTGTGATTAGGGATCGTCGAGTACGAAATAAACAGGAGGTGAACGCAAACACTTGTTTAGTGAGACTGCAGGCCCAAAACCGCAAAGCATTGTTATTGTTATTGATGCTTTAATAATTATTAGTCACTTTACTTTACTTGGTATGCCGAACAAGTGCTGTGTATATAAGTGCAGATCCAATTATAAAAATTCGCCATATATATTTGCCAGCATATAGATTTCCAAATGACACAATTGAAAGAGATGCATGGTTATCAAGAATTCCCCAACGAATTAAAATTTCAAAACATACAGTTATTTGCAAAAAGCACTGGCCAGAAGGATTCCCCACTACAAAAGTCAATGGAAAGGAGCGGCCAAGTAAGCCACCAGAGATATTCAAAGGAACAGGAGCCTCATCAATAAGCTATCCAAATCCAATTNTCCATATGTGCCAGCATATAGATTTCCAAATGATATAATTGAAAGAGATGCATGGTTATCAAGAATTCCTCAATGAATTAAAATTACAAAACATACAGTTATTTGAAAAAGCACTGGCCAGAAGGATTCTCCACTACAAAAGTCAATGGAAAGGAGCGGCCAAGTAAGCCACCAGAGATATTCAAAGGAACAGGAGCCTCATCAATAAGCTATCCAAATCCAATTGTTTTGCGAGAAGTTACCAAACGTGGTGTCATTAACCGAAACATTATACCGGTTTAAAAAGTTGCATAACTTCCTATTGCATTGAACAAATTTATACATAACGTACGTTCTATGAAATTATTAAAATTTGCGACTTTTTATAGGATGAAATTGACGAGTTTCGTGCCATGGATTCCTTTACATTTGATTCATTTAATCCTCATAAAGTTGCAGCTTTGGTATCAACACTTAATGGAAGGATTTGTTTGTATCAAATTGTCTTGTATAAACGGTTTGGAAAATTCCCAAGTTTTGGAAGTTTTGATAGCGTTTTTGGAGCGTTTGGTTATGCCAGCTAATCACCCTTACTCTTCCCTAATAATACGATTTGCTCTAGGTAATACTTTTCCTGGCATATGTGGTACACACTTTGAATATATCTCAATTTTAATTACCTAATATATAATTTATATATATATATATATATATATATATATATATATATATATATATATATATATATATGACAAAATTCTGCATTAATGCGTTTGATACAAGTAATTTTGAGATTTATTCATGCTGTTGCATAGAAATATATGCAAGTTCCAAAGGTGCATATAAATACCTTCAAGCCAACTTCTTTCTTCTTCCTACTACAAGAAAATTACAGGAACTGTTATCACCAATCATTTCGTAAAGATTTTCATTATGCATGTATGTATTAAAACGTAGCTGAGAATGATCGCATTATGAATTTACAGTACTTTGGTTTATACTGTATTTGTTCAGCCATCACAGTATAACGTCGTTTTTATTTTGTTTGATGAAGTTTATATTAAACCTAGTTGGCAATTTCGGGGTGGACACGTATTTGGTAGAGCAGTTGATAAAACCGAGTGCATTGGCAATATTTTCAAAAGCTAAGGATGATTTACGCTGCACAAAACGGCTAATTCGAATTTTTGAAGTAGTATTCAATTCATATTACAAGGACGAATTAAATATACCAACCATCTGTTTGAAATCTATGGCGTATATTTTTCTTAAAGGTGTTATGAAGGCTAAATTAGATTCTTCACAAGAAAATTGCTGTCGAAAAATGTCAAAATTTTGAAAATTATAGTTATAAATTTTACTATTTAGTTGTGAATTAATTATAAGTACACTTTATAAAATATACCATAAATTTCTATAAAACTGAAAATTTACGAGAATGCATATTTGTAGAAACAATATGTATTTATATTTAACAAAAACGGTCTATGCTACGTAATTAACATTACTTCTTTGCGTTTTTGGGCCTGCAGTCTCACTACACGAGTGTTTGTGTTCACCCCTGTTTATTTCGTACTCCACGTTAGGGATGACACAGCAAGATAACAAAACCATTGCAAGTGATCAGGTCTGTCTTGCCAAGTCCTCAGGCGCCCAAAGACACTGTTCAATATGATACCAAGGATATTATAAGAAGGTGAGTGTCTCTTGTCAGTGTGTTCACTCACAAATTCAGTATAATAGAAAAATTCAAAATGATGGCTCCAAAGGCTTAGAAAAAAATCATGATTATTGATGCAGCCAAATAGAAGTTGCTGTGGTGCAATATACAACTGAATGCTTGAGGAGAGAAAACACTTTTTGCAGTTCCACATTAAGTTACTGGTAAGAAGAAAAGATGGGCCTACTCCATATAATTCTGCATTTACAAAGAAGAAGGTCAAACACTTACTATCAGAATGAATTCACAATTCTGCACAACTGGCATGATTATAGTGCACACCTCAACCCCATTAATAATCTTTGAAACACTATAAAAGTCAACTAGAGAAATTTAGCAAAGTTAATTAATTCAAAGCTCACATTACGCAGTGTTAGTGCCTCGATGCTACTTCACAATATTGTCAATAGATTCTGGGTTGCACCAATGGTTTCTGTGTAAAAAATGTCATCTTATAGTGTTATTTGTATTGCGCTACAATGGTTTTTAGTTCTTTTTATAGCTGAAAAAAACTGACCTTGTTTGTACGTTTGTGCTTTTAGTTCAATCTAGATCAACAAATGTTCAATTTGGTAAAGTGAATGAAAATATCTGATTTTATAGATATATATGACTGCATGCAACTCATGCAGTTTCATATTAGATGTTGTTTTTCAGGTTGTTGCAATACCAAGAAATCTGGCCAATTTCGAAAAACATGTTTACAAACTTTTGCCCAGTCTGCATAATGACATTTTCCCAAATATAAGATATTCAGAGCTAACCTGCAAGCAAATTTTGTTATATAGTTTTTTTAGATCATGACAAATTCGTAGCACTATTTTGAAATGTGTTGAAATAAAAAAGAAATTGAGTCAATACTTTGACAACTTTATTTATCTATCTAGACATTGTGTTATATAAATGACAAGCACTTTGAAAAATTGAAATAATTCTAGAGGGTCAAGTGAGTTTCCAAAATTCTATACCCAATGAAAATACTTAAAAAGCTTATCTGAAACATTGCCTACAAAAATGATTTAGAAAGAAATATAATGTAAAAATGTAAAAAAATACATACGCTGTTCATTGGATGTATTATTAAAGTTGAGTTCATCAAAGAATGTGTTGGAAGGATTCTGATTGTAGCCCATAATTTGCATGTTCTCTAAAATTTATAAATTTTATAAACCGTTTTTCTACAAAATGTGTATAATTACAAAATTAATTACAAAATACATTCATGACAAAAAATGAAATAAACGAGGAGTTTATTCCAATTGACATTTGTTTCAAGTTTGAGGTAGAACCAATTTTTGACTATTTGTAGTTGAGTAATACAGACGTCTTGAGATTTAAATTCAACAACTATAGTGGTAGTACAAAAATACCTAAATCCTCTCCTGCATTGGGTGAATGTAGCGGATTCTGCTCATTATCGGGATCTAAGATCGGCAACGTGCATGACAAAGACGTGTTTTGATTCTGCATCTAAAAACAACTCTTAATAAATTTCACAGAAATAGCGTCAGAGGAAATATTTATATTAAAAGCTCCACAATTTGGCATAAACGTCAGGAATCGATACTTAAATAATAAATTTTGTAAATTGTACTAATTTATTTCTCTAAAATTTATTAGCACATGAAAAAGTAAATTGAAAAAATAGAGAAAATTTCAGCTTAAATCGAAATGGCAAAATAATGAATTTTCGGATTATGACAATTCAATCATTTAAACAAGAGCATATGAACTAAGTGTATAAATATTTTCCTAAATATTGTCAGTCAACAAATATTTCACTCAAATCGTTGGAAATGTTTATAAGAATAAATGTACAACTTCAATTCTCCAATCCTCTTTGTAATTTCAGTGTGATTCCAATGATCTTATTAACCAATTAGCTGTAGATTTTCGCATTCAGCTGTTTTTAAAATTAGGTTTGGAATATCACCCATATTAGATGATTCGTATACAGGGTGTTCAATAATAACCGTTACAAAGTTTTTAGCTTATATTTTAATAGAAAAATGAAAAATTTGTAATTACATTAATAGAAATGTATAAAGTAATAATATGTCAACGAAAATATCCAATATTTATTCAATATAACCGCCATTGGCATCCACAACTTTCTGCAAACGTTTGGAGAATGCTTCACATGAGTCACGAATAACTTTTTGGGGTATTTTATCCCATTCCTTCCTCAATTTCTTTTTCAAAGCGTCCAAACTGGTGTGGTGTGTAGCTGAGACTTTGTTCTCCAAGATTGACCAGATTGCAAAGTCCAGCGGGTTCAAATCTGGAGATGATGAAGGCCATTCTTCCTTCGATATGAAAGCAGGCACATTCTCTGCTAGCCATTCCTGTGTCTTTTTGGCTCCATGAGCAGGAGCAGAGTCTTGCTGGAATGACCAACGTCTCTTTTTGAAGTGTTTTCGCGCCCAAGGCAACAATGCTGACTCAAGAATGGACGTGCGATAATTTTCTTGGTTCAACTTGGCTCCTTCATCCACGAAAAGGAGGGGACTTTTTCCATCAGCCGTTACAGCGGCCCAAACCATGACAGACTTGGCACCTTGCCTCCGAGTGACCACCCGATCCTTGACCTCACCCATACGTGACCAAATCCGATCATTTTGGACATTAACGTGTTGTTGGACATCGAATTTTTTTTCGTCACTGAAAACCAGGTTCGGAAGCGTGCCAGCATTGATGCGAGATAAGATGAGATCTGCTCTTTGAGCTCGTTTCTCAATTGAACTTGCAGATAACAGGTGCTTCTTCTGGTGTTTGTAAGGAGATGTTTGGAGGTCACTGTGGAGTATCGTAGACATCGTTCCGACTGACACTTTGGCCTCTTTCGCGAGATTTCTTAGGGATCTCTTTGGATTCCTCCTTAGCTTCTCCTTGGTTGATTTTAACAGTTTTTTGGTTCTGGCAGAACGAGGCCGACCTTGACCAGGTTCATTAACAATGTCACCAGTTGATTCGAACCGTTTAAGTGTTCGCCAGACCAACATTCTGTTGATCCTTAAGGTCTTTGCTATGTCAGGTGCTGTCTTCCCAGATTTGAATAGCTCTACAATGGCGGCTCTTTTCTGTAAATCTTGCGGCATATTTATCAAAACTTAAGTTTAGGTACTATCTTAGATTTATGCACCTGGAAATCATAGAAAATGTCTAAAATCTGATAAATATTTGAAAAATAAAACTTTTGTAACAGTAAATATTGAACACCCTGTATATGCATTTAGCTTAGCGTTCTTCTGTAGTACGCCTTAGTTCATTTTAATGACGGAATCTACATTTATGTGAACGCAAAATAAATAAACAAAAGGAAATAGGAAATTTTTCATTTATTTGAACTACTTTTACCTAAATATTATCACTTTAATTTCTTAAATAAAAATATATTCCATATTTTACTTAACACTAAAATGTAACAAGTGTACCAGTCGACAGATTGAACAGTGCGTAATACCATGATCGGTATCAACTTCAGTTGCGCATCTCCCACTTTGGCCAACCAAGGCTACTGACGGGTGGTAACTTAGTGAGCGTCAGCTGCAACAAAGAAACCAACTTGACACAGCAAAGCTGCCTCACACAAAGCGCATTCAGCGCTGGCACTCGACCTATCTCATATTCCAGAAGAAAGAGTTATCCGTAACAAGACTGCCCCATTAACGCACTCATACTGAGCAACATTGGGCAGTCTTGCTCGCTGTTTCCACTCTGCCGCCTTCACGACCGTCGCGGCCACCATGTGCACAGAGTACACATGAACACACCCTCTTGTACCCTGCTGCTTAACGTCCTGCTGTGGGTACGAAGATTCGTACAGCGACGCAACCCTTCAGCATTAGCGTTACCCAGGAACCCGCGTGAAACCCGTTTGCTAGGGTGGCTTGGGCAAACTACCCGTTGGGACTCTGATAACAATTAAGCGTTTAACGTACTTTGAATAAAACGTACTACAGTGATTATAAATGTTTATGGAAGGCAAGACAAAAAAATGTAGAAAAGATTTATTCATCTGAAGAAATAATTACTTTAAATGAAGATTCGAAAGTTCTGAATTCACATTGGGTCAATCAAAATTAACGTATTATATATAAATGAAGATTTCTTTCTTTCAAATGAAAAACAGTGTATTACCACATGACACACAGCTCTATTTTAAAAATATAAGCATTCTTCTTTGCTCACAGCATTCCTTTGCAATGCGCGTCCACTGCATTGCATTACATTGATATTAAATTAAATTGAAAAGTTTATTGTCTTAAAGCTGATGAACGTTCAAAGCAATCTTACCAAATTGTATAGAATGACTAGGATTCATGAAAAACAATTAAAACTAATAAAACGAGGATAAAATTGATTATCACTTGACTATCACATAATAATGAAGCTAAAAAGTTGAAGTTTACCGCAAGAGTAAGAGAATAACAGCACAGCACAATGAACTTAATAGGCATACCTTTGACATATAAAAAGGTGATGACTCCTGAAATGCAAATAATCAATAATGGCCTAGAAAATGCAATAAATATTTAATATACTAGATTGCAGCTCATAGTTTAAGAATTTAAAATTTAATTTGAGCAATTATAATATAATTACGTTAAAATTCATACTAATTGGATCAAACAAATAAAATTAAAGGCTCAAAATATTTGTTGATGCAATGAAAAACAATCAAATTGAAAAACTCATTTTTTAGAAAAACCTTAGGAAACCGTTATACCAATTTTGAAAAATAACCACTACTATCTACTACACAAAGTCAATCATAAACAATTTGTCAGGTACAAATGTAGCTACGAAATGATAAAGGGAGTCTCTGGCTCTCTTCTGGACAAATATTTTTTGAAATTCAAAAGCACTAGGTAAAGTAAAAACTTCGTCCAATGTTGAGTGCATGCATCTACAATATTTGTTGAACGATAGCTAGGGTCTATCAAAAACTGACTTAAAAATTGTATTATAGGCTATAAAATTAATGGCTACGGTTCCCAAAACTTACATCAAACCGAAACACAATTTGTGGCGCGAATTAATGATTTCATATTGCGTAGAGCAATAACTTAAATATTCTAGTTTTCGTCGGTAAAAAGTCGCAATTTTGATAGCATGGTTGTCAATTGTTAGAAAAATCGCTCAAATGTTGCACCACTCCATGCTGCCGTCGGAAGGAGGACGTATTCGATTGAACTCAGGGTTCGGTTCAAAAACCAAGTAATTTTTCAAAAGCCAAACAAATTTGACTGCAAGAATGTGTTCCCATGTTCAAAATCAAAGGAAAATGTTCCAAGTTTTTGCATATCTATTCCAATCGATGTTCAATATAGACCGTGCGAAACAAGGATGTCTCTTATTTCAAACTTCAGATCTTCTTCGAAGGCGAAAACAAAATATATGACATTCTTTCACTAATCGATAAAGAGTAATAGTAACACTACAACAGCTAAGGCTCAAATGGACTATTGACATCATTGATCCAAGGTTGATCTTATTGATAACCAAATTGATAATCTTTGTTTGGCAATCATATCAAGATATTACAAAAATATTTTTCTCAATTTAGTACTTAAGCCAAAATGTTACAGTAAAACTGTCATTTCTGTTGCGGAAACAGAGATGAAAGCCGGTCAGTGCCGACCACTGGACCGGTCACGAACCTGATCTGGTAAACCTTTATTTCATTCCATCGGTTAAAACCGATGGGTCTCTGCTCAAGCTCCAAAAACACGTGGCAATTATCATAATTATATTTACTAAAATATGATTGTAAAAAAATTGTAATTTACAAAAAATTTCACCTATGTAATATGTATACAGTACGGTTGTACGAAAAAGTTAATAGATCATATATGCAATTCACTAGCGTGGGTCAAGTCGTCTTTTTTGTATAAATACAAGTGCCTAACGTAATATTGAATGTCAATTCAGAGGTATAAATTATGTGAATAAGATCTCTAGGATCTAAGTATCTAAATAATAACATCATATTTAATTGTAACACTCTATTTAATTTTTACCTTTATATATTGAACATGAATCGTAATAGTAATGATTTGGAACTTATATAGAAAATGTTAGTAAACATGCCCATGGCATTATTGGATTCTATTTTCAGGGTAAACTTCACGTTTAAATAACGACGGGTGGCGGAATTTTTATATTGACGGTATTATTTTGATCACAACTAGTGTAAAGCTCTGCTTATTAATGAGGCCTAAGACTAAGATTCAAAATCGCCATCATCGATGTTTAGAAGTCATCAAATTAAATTTGCATTGTGCGACTAGTCTCGAATTTATGTTTGTGTCTAAAAGATTAATAAGACTTGGGGCTAATACGATAACTTAAACGCATATGCGATCAGTACACGTTCTTTCAACTGTACAAATGCATTGTGTAATGCAAAAATACGGACCGAAGCAGCAATGCCAGTCATAACCAGTCAAAAAGAATTGAACCTATAAATACCGTGAAATCATGTAAAGCGGTTAAAACCGGTACTTTATGTGAAGACCGGTCAAAGCCGGTACTCACATTAGGGTAACTTACATACCAGACTGGTCATGGTCGCCAATTGAAAGTATCACTTCTATCTCCGTGCGGAACATTAAGTGCCAATACTAGATTTTAGTGCCTTTACTTGACGTCGATGTGCAGCTCAATTTTAGTCAAAATTGACTAACTGATGACAATTAAAATATTTGAAGAAAAATTATCTAATGACTAATATTCAGATAGAAATGTAATTTTTGACTTGTGAGCTGCCGCCAACTGAAAAGAAAATTTTTTATTGAGTAGGCATGAAAAAATACAGCGATTGTTGTATTAGCTCAGTGTTAATATCTACATATAAAATTAGGAAAAATAGACCATCAATAATGCCATAAACAATAGCTGACTTTGTGATTAATTTGCCATAACTTGTTATTTATTCATATTTAATACTACCTTTCAAAATTTACTGCACGTTGTATGCTAAAAAGTTATTGGCTCAATCGAATATTATTTCAGAGATATAGATTGAAAAGAACCATGTACATTTAACAGTTTCGTTCATATGAAATATTCAATTTTAAAAAATCAAATATTTTTGGTACTTACATCATTTACAAGAGATGTATCAAGAATAACAGGACCATTATTGAGGAGCTCTTGGAATGAGTCAAAAGATTGGTTACCAATGTCATATGACTTGCTTTGACTAAAAAATAATCAATGAAATACACACGAAATCTAAATAGTGAAGCAATTAGAAACATCTCGTTTATCGTCTTAATGTTATATTTAAACAACATCAATATTAATGAAGAATTATGCAAAAAGCTTATCAAAAATAACGGATAGCCATTCTAAGCAATCAACATTGTGAAAATACTTGTAACAAACATAATTACTATCAATATTTTGAAAATTCAAATTTCTGAGAGAAAAATGTCACACTCCCCGACCAATTAAGTCAAAATTCCGCATAAATTCAAAATAGTGTTATATGAATTACCGTAGTTAAGGACACATTTTCTTAAAAACAAATACAAAATTTCATCGTATTGTAACAAAGTTAAAATATATGAATGTATACACATTTTTGAAATCCAGGTAAAAAACTTTGGAATTTTCAAGAAATGAAAAATTTTAATGTTAAACTTTATATTTCCCCACGAAGTTAACTAATTATAACGGAGCGCGATAAAGTAATAGAAATATCATTCAAGTACATTCAGTAATGTCCTTACAATTTTCAACCCAAATAAAAACGAAAACAAAACAAAAAAGTAAAATAAATTTAAATGTAGTATTACCTCACTAATGCTTTACTTGGATCGGGAGATGTCCTCGCAACTTTCGCTGTGTACGAGTGGGGATTATCTAAAAGTTAAAATAATAAGTAAATTATGACGTTGAGATATCACCATTCTCAACTTCGTTCAGCATTACAATTAATAAATGAGCTTTATTACAAAGGGACTTAAGAAATGGTAGCGTTTTGATGAAGGCAATGATAAATCAAATTTGACAATATAAAATTGAAAAAAACAAACCTAAGTTGCAAACTTACTAATATACAATGAAAAATATTTATTTGACTAAGTCTGGAGAAACATACATTACTCACAAATTGCTGAAAAAAATTCCATATAAAATACGTTATTTGTATTAGAAATTTTATAGCAAGTTTTAATATGCTTACTTGAAGTACATGAAATTTTATTCTGGAGTGGAAGCCGGTGCGGATAAAAAATTTCGGTTACGGATAAGAAAGTATTTTTCTTCGACGGGCGCGTCCGACATTGAAAAAGCTACTTACATACACATACCCACAAAATGAAATTTATAATTTACATAAAAATTTAATTTGCAAATATCAACAATAAGAATAGATGGGTACAGAATATTTCAATATGATTAGCAGAGGGAAATATGTGCACTCCACTGTCCAGGTAAATAGTCACGTTTTCAATGAAAAATATAAAAGGTTTGTACATTGCTTTCGACAATATAAAAGGCAAGCGAGGAAAAAATTGAAATACCGTTTATACGATTTAAAAACATACGATAAAGAAATGTTGCATCTAAACAACATTGCGTTTGCGAAAAACACAGAATGCTTACCTCCTTTAGTGAGGTATGATGGTACTTCGGCCTAAAAATATTTCACATAACTTACAAACGTTAAAATATTTAAAAATCATCAAAAACAAACCCATTGAAATTAATAGTTATAAAAACTAGGCTTTTTCTACAAATGAATAGAAATCATCGAAAAATCTAAAGATTATATATATATATATATATATATCCCCCTAAATGTTTTTACAAACATATATACATTTGAAAAAGTATATTGAAAACAAAAAAATTGACATAAAGCAAATACTGTACCTATATATTATTTAAAATAATTGTTTATCACCAGAACATTTTAAACACAAATTTTAAGATTTTAAGCATACATAGCAATTCTTATGACGAAAACAGAATAAGAAGAAATTATTTTAGAAGGATTAAAATAATTGAATAAATTCTAAAATAAACGAATGTCTAATTAAAAAGGCAAAAGCTAATAAGTTTTATGTCGAAAAGAAATGAATGCAAAACATTTAATTAATTTAAAACAAATTAAAAAAATACCGGTGATTCGGCAATTACTTCAACTTCAGATTTCACGTCTGTGGGAAAGTACTTGCTTAAGTTATTTATAATGAATGGCTCAGATACTCGTGGTGTTGAGTCATTTACCGAATACTGAGTTGGAAGCGGCGAGACAGGTTCTTCAATTACCGGGGCAGATGCTAAAAAAATTAGTCCGATCTAGATATTCATTATGAAATTATGCTTGCAGATACAACTGTTAAAATTGGTGTAAAGACGGACATTTCAAACTTGTAATCATTAAACAAAAATATTTATATAAAAAATAATACATGCAAATGTTGTCAACATTTTGAAACTGTAATAATTTGAACTTTAACAAATCAAAGGATTTCAAAAAACCTCTAAAGTTAAATCGAGTTTAGGGATGTGCCGGGCTCCTGTATCCGGATCTGGCAAAATCGGCAATTGCACAACCGAATCCGGATATCCGGCATAACTTAACTTGTTTACCGGATTACAAATTTCGAGATAAAATTTGATATAAAAAATGAAATTTTCGAGGAAAAAGCTATATTTTTCATGATATAGAAGTTGTCATAGAACAAAACAAGTTGTTTTTCTGACATATCAGAATGTAGTATATTTATTTATTTATTTTCATTTGCAAGAGGTCGATATTAATTTAAAAATGAGGTTGCTCTTCATTAATAATTAGGACAACCAAAAACAGAAAACGTCACATTTTATTTTGTTGGTCTAAATTTTGATGGTTTTCACACCTAGTGTGTAGTTAAATAGTAAGTTATATATTTTTGTTTTTTAAAAAATATGGGAATATTTGTGAATGAAATGTAATAAAAGTCATATTTTGGAATAGTTTCATTAAATTAAGAAAAAAAACTTAAAAATTAATGCTGGATTGTAACTGCTTTAAATCATTTGAACTAACATATATATATATATATATATATATATATATACAGGGTGGACCATAAGTTTGTATACAGTTAATACAAACATTTAAATAACAAGAAATAGTGAATTAAACAAAATTATTTGGATGCACTTAAGACCATCATTCCCACACTCGAACAGCGTCCTGATTTCAATGAAATGTACTTCATGCAAGATGGAGCCCCGCCCCATTACGCGACAATTGTGCGTACATTTCTTGATGAGCAATTTCCTTCACGCTGGTTCGGAAGACGTGGTTCGATTGAGTGACCTCCTAGATCGCCTGATCTCACACCGATGGACTACTTTCTATGGGGTGTTGTCAAAGATGATGTCTATGGCAGAAAGCCTACATCTGTTCCGGAAATGAAACAATACATAACTGATTCATTCAATCGTATCACGGAAAACAAAGAGCTGTGTTCCAAGGTATGTCGTGGTGTTGAACATCGTCTTGAAAAATGCGTTACCAATGAAGGAAAGCAATTTGAACATTTGTCTTAATCTTTGAATACATACTGTTTGTTTTTTATGTTTTTTTTTGTTGTTTATGCTGTGTTTAATTCACTATTTCTTGTAATTTAAATGTTTGTATTAACTGTATACAAACTTATGGGCCACCCTGTATATGTATATATATATATATAATTTTTGTATAGAATCTTAAAATTTAAAAATTAGTCAATGAATTCAATCCACAACTTTCAAAAGGTTCATTTTACTTTCCTGACCTAGAAGTTGTCTTTTTTATAGCATTCCCAAAATCAAATAAATGAACGTTGCAAGCCAGCGTCTATCAACATATCAACAACTTAAATCAGCACCTTTCTTAAGGATTTTAAATGTTTTTATGTTGCGTTTAATTTATAGAAATGCCCATTATCGTGTGTGTTGGATACAAAAAATCTATACGGGCGCTAGATACTATTGCGACGGGCGCTTGATACGGATCCAAAGAATCTTTTTGCAAAAATGTGAACTCATACATAAGAAATTTGACTTTTATTCCAAAATCGCAATATAAAATTTTTTGGACAAAATGAATTATTCTTGCTTTCCATCAAAATCAGAAAGTGCGGCCGGTGGATACAAATTATATAGTATCTAGAGACCGTATACAGTACTTGCCATAAGTATTGCACCACTAATCTTCACAATTTATTTCTGCAATGAAGAATGTAATAGCTTTGATTTTTATCACTAAGCTCAATTTTGGCATTGTGAATTCAAATTTTCTTCTAATTTTTTAATGAAAAATATAGTTTTCATCCTATGCCCCTTTGAAGGGGCACCCTAAGAACTATCTCCATAAATATACTGGCTATGTAATTAAAAGTTAAAAATTCGAAATCACAGTAAAAAACGTAGTTTATTCTAAATTTTCTGTACGAATTTATTCAGAAAATTTGGAAACATTAAGAATAAAAGTTTGTAAAAATCCTATTACATCACTGATTTTGAAGTAAATTCCTTTAAGGTAATGGGATTTTATCAGCATTTGAGTGGTCTATTTTTCAAGACAACGGAATACATTTATGCAAAAATTTAAGAATAAACTAATTTTTTTACACTGAATTCGATTTTTTCACTATAATTTACATAGCATGATTATTTATTGAGATAGTTTTTAGGGTGCCCTTCACAGCAGCATAGGATGAAAACTATATTTTTCATTAACAAATTACATGAAAATTTGAATTCACAATGCCAAAATTGAGCTTAGTGATTAAAATAAAAGCTACTGTATTCCTGATTGCAGAATAAATTGTGAATATTAGTCGTGCAAATGGCCAGTACTGTATGTACATAAACATACATATATATTATATTCATTCAATTGCAATTAATGCATTTAATGCTCCAACCATGAAAAGTATAATTGCTAGCTAATTGTTGAAATATTAAGGGAACTATATACAGTATTATTTCATGGTTTTTGCAAAGCACACGTGATGCAGAACTGTGCCATGCGTATTTAGGCAAAATATATGAGGGTTGAAAATCTAATTGCTCAATTACGCTGTCATCATAAAATATAAGAGTTGTTCAATGTTTGACAGAGTTGTTATTCCCCCTCGAGATCTTGCAAATGATACCAGTGAAATAATCGCGTATATCAAGTCATAACTATAAATACCGGTTTCAGTGCTATAATGGAAGAAAAGGGGATAGAAATTTAATCGGAATTGTCTGTCAAGTTGCGAAAATGTCAAGCAACATCGACTGCAGTTGAGAGATGTTTCTCTATGTTGAGAAAACTATTGGCGTACGACAGCAGTCATTCATAATATATGGAAATTTATGTGCTGTTATAGTTTAGTGAAGAAATTGCTTTGAAAATTTGACATATAATTATGTACACGTTTTTGCAATTGTTTTATATTTTCTTTTGAGTAATCAAAAAGCTTAAATGGATCATTTTGAAAAATGGATGGTCATAATTTAGGGCATATTTAACTAAATTCCGTCATATTTTGTCATAAAAATAAGGTCATAGTTTGTTTTTTTAAAGTCGTATTTCTGTTTGCCCTAGTAATAATACAAAAAAATATTATCCTGTATCCGGCAGTCAAATTATCCGGAATAATAGGTATCCGGCATATTCAATTCACTATCCGGATCCCATCCTTAATCAGGTTCATGTAAATTTTTACGAAAATGCATCAATCTGGAAAGATATGTTTAAATGGCACAGCAATAAATGCAATATAAAAAAAGTCTTTGAAATCCAGTTAGAGCTTAATGTCTATGTGCTTAGAGAGGCCATGTTGAGGTGTTTACTGTAGTTTACAGAATGTATATTAGAAGCGCATAATACAATATAAGAATCGAATGTATTTCTTCCCTTTATGTTGGAAATAAATGACATTTTATAGGTGTCGTTTTGAGCTTGTGTTAAAATTTGTATAAATATCGGGAGTCAATGTCAAGTACATATATAATTGTGTTTGCCTTTCACAAACATTTTAATCGAATTGCTTCGTAAACTTTTCGTATTACTTCCTCTTCCTTAAATGTTTAATAACCGTACTTAATAGACAGGATAGGGTTTTAACACTAACTTATGCGTTTTTGACGGTAAAACATTAATGCTAAAACGGTAAACGCTAGAAACAATATGCATGATTTTCTTATATCGTCCGCTGTGTACGCTAAGTACTTTATTATGTATTAGTTCTTTTGTAGACACATATACACCCATGCTAAAAAGAAACAGTTCAATCAGATTTAAAAAGAATAGAATACTTTAGAAACATACAAAGCAGACAGCATACACTCGGCGAGTTTTGATCTGATTGCTTTGCTGCTTTCTGCATCCTGTAGTTCTCTTAGCCTTTTCAACACCAAAATATTTTTTCAATTACAGTACACATTAGAGAATTTTCTTAATTTCATTTATGATTCGACTACGTCAACGGACACATTTCGTAGCCCTATTACTATCCAACTTTTGATCCTATGTACTAGCATTATCTAACAGATTTAATGCACAGATTAGCTTCCTTTTTCATTTATCAATTCTGGATACACTAAAACGTCCAAAAAGGTAAAAATTCACTTTTATAATTTACATTAATTGATTAGAGTAGACCAACTTTATAAACCGTGAGTTATATGCTGTCGTCAGAGCTTATATACCATGTCTTTCACGCTGAGTCACTCTACGATAATTATATTTTTAATTGTGCGACTATCAATTTGACTGTTCTTAGGGGGATATCTTAAAATAGAAAATGTGTGAAAAAAATATATTTATGGACGGATGGATACTTTTTAGAAGTTGTGTATACATCGTACTCCATTTTTTAATATATGCAATTTTCTTATAGTATGACATTATTACATATGCATAGCAGTTAAAATCAATTTAAATAAGACATCAAACTTTTTAAAGAAAACTTTTCATTAAGCATAGGTTAATAAGTTCAAAATTCGGAAACTTGACTCAGTATCAACTAAGCATTGAAAGTAACTTGGTTTAGTGATGATATGCCGGGCCGCAAAAAAAAAGTTTTTATACAAAAAAATCATTTTAAACGTTCAAAGCAATGTTTTTTTTCTGTAGACAGAACCACTTCAAAATACCTAAATTTTGTCGAAAGTGCATATAGTAGCTGACATTGAATTATGATTAACTTATAAACAGGAAATTAATTTTCGGCAAGTGCCGAAATGCCGAAAAAAGGTAACTTTACGCCGAAAAGCCCTCTATTTACTAATGAGAATTTCTGGCAATTATATGTGGCTTGGGCAATAAGACCTGAAAGTGCGCCTGCAGATAGCACACGTGTTGAATTCCTCTATAATCATATCATTGGATGTGCGCGTCGTTGTCATTAGCTTCCGCCGGCGCTGTTATCAACTAGAAAAGCTATTGATTCTCACTATTTTCTCAAGATAGTACACGACGATTCCATTCAATTTTCGGTCCTATGCTCTTTCTGCAGCGTAACCTTTTCCTGTTCGAAAAGCAATCACATCGGCGATCACGTAAATGGCAAGAAACATTTCCAAAACGCTGAGTTAAAGAAGAAGAGACGATGGACTCTGGTCATGAAGCCTAAGAGCCTAGAAAAAGAAGACAGTTTCAACCGCGATTTCATGTCAGACACAATATCTTGCCAGAAACTGTCAAGAAGGTAATGTTTATAAAATACAATGATTCATTGTAAACGAAAGAATTAACGATTCACCGAAAACAGCGTCCTTTCTCCCGAAATAGTTAGTTTCGCAGCGAAATTGGTATAAAAATGCCGAGAATTACTCTTCCGGCTAATCAGCACTCATTAGATGAAATATTTCTTGCTACGAAATATTTCTATCGCGTGATGGCATACGAAAATTGATTTCGCGTGCTATCTTAATACATGGCATAAAAAATATTTTTAGCAATTGCTCTAAATTGACCTGCATTTTTATGCCGTCACGAAATCTTTCTGCATCGTGAAGCAGTACGCATTGTAGTGCTGCCCTTCTTCAAAGGATATGTCTGTTAGATTTTGGGGCAATTCGCATTCTCAATATATGGCGAATAAAATGCAACACTGATGATATGCAATTTTTAAACATACCAAGTTACAATATATATATATATATATATATATATATATACTAAATTGCAGAATTTTTATCTTACATTGTAAGTGCTGCTTTAAAAGGATACCAAGAAAAAATTTATTTTAAAGTAATATTTTGCGATTTTCTTAACCATACAACGTACAAAAATAAACAATACATCTGCGTACAACGAGGTCAATTGACCTCATAATGGTTAACAAAGCATCTTTATCATAATTGGCTTATGGTTTGGTAGAATACCTAGATTTTTTATGAAGGACATTGAAGTTGATTATATTTATTGATATCAATTAGATCTAACAGATATGAACCAATAAAATCTACCATGCTGGCCTCTCGATTAGCATAATTACATAAAACATCTATAAACAGCAACCACATTATATTAACTAATGCACATGTCTTCATCTCGTGATAATTATTAATCAACTAATGAAATTTAACGTGATAGAAATGTTATAATATAAAATCTCTTGCACACTGTCTTTATAATTGATCTTTAATACTGTCAGGTTTTTATCAAAATGGGCAGAAATAAGGAAATTCTACGTTGCGAAGGATATACTCAAAATGTTATAGTCAACACCCGAGTGTTTCACAGTATGTTGTGGAAATATCATTAGCAAGATTGGCAGCTAGGGGCAGTTATGCACCAAGAAAAAGGCCATCTCGCCCGCGTGTCACTTCTGTTAGAACAGATAAGTTAACATTGATCCTACTGCGTCATCCACATTTATTCAAGCCCAGTTACATGAGCCGGTTAGTACACGCACTATAAGAAAGCGATTGCAGTTTCATTTCAAACTTCGTTCACATCGACCGGCTTGTCCACCGCGATTATTGAGAAAAAACATTGCAGATCGTATTAAATTTTGCAAAAAGTACTTGCATTGGACACCCCAAGATTGACATTCAGTAATGTGCTCTGATGAGACCATAATAAAACAGTTTTATTCATTTTCCTCCAATATTCGACGTCCCGTTGGTGAGAGATATAATGCCCGGTTAATATTCCAAGAGCCAAGCATTCGCCAAGTTATATGGTGTGGGGCTCAATTTCAGCCAATGGTCGCGGCGCACTATGGTTTATGATGCAAGACGCTACAAAAAATGCGGAAGTCTATCTGCAAATACTGCAGGAAAAACTTCCGCAGTTTATGGTGATTTCTCGGTGTACTATATTTCAACAGAACGGCGCGCACTGTCATAATGCTAAGTCAGTAAAACAATGGTTATCCACTGCTGGAATTGAAGTTCTGGATCCATGGCCAGGCAGTTCTCAGGATCTTAAACCCATTGAGAACTGCTGGGCACTTCTTAAAAAGAAGATAGCAATGCACAAAGCAACGTCTGAAAATGATCTAATGGATATAATTAAGCCTGATTACTAAAGTTTTCTAATTTTTTAGTAGCTGAATTATTCATGTCACACTTCTGTTTACATAATTCAAATAAACATTCCGTATTTTGAGTATTAAAGGTATAATATAGGAACACTATATCATTATAAATAATACTATTACTACTAATGTACTATCATGACAATTTTTTATACTTCAGATTAAAAATAATCAGGACATTCGGTATATTCCTACATCCCTTGCTTTGTAAAGTAATATTTTGTGTTATATTTAGTAATACATTTTTGAACATTATGGTTTACGTAAAAGATAAATCACTGTTTTCCAAAAAGTTTTTTCTTCAAAATGAACGTCGTTTTCATCGAAAAAAAGTAGTCATGATTTTGTATGGAACAGCTGATGCACAACCTCCAATCAGCAGTATGAGAACCACAAACCCACTTGGTGCACTTCGAGCATTTCAATTTCGTCTTATTGCACTTAGAAGTATCACATTGACAATTGTTTCTTTTGATCGCGATGTCTGAAGCAGGATGGCGCATTATTCCTGACATTTGCAATGCCCTTTCTGTTATGGGATGAAGGACAGTCTCGCTAGCACGTTGACGTTGAAAACCAGAAATCGATGCCATTGCAAGATCAGAGATGAAAGAATATCTGGTTGTTTTGAAATATCCTTCCAAAGAATGTAAGCATTCAGAGTCGAAATATCAAGCACAGTACAAAATACATCAAGGGGCCATCGGTGTCTACCAATTCTTGTTGTATAGTGACGAAGCATCTGATCTATTGCATCCACTCCTGCTTTTAATTCATTGTACTTAAGAATAATCAGTGGTTTTCGACATGAATAATCATCTACAGTATCTGTCTGCTTTCCCGAAGAAAGTAATATCACATTTTTGTTTCGTCATGGGACATAGGATACAAGCACGGAGACATTATTGAAAGCAAACTTCGACAAGTACTTCTGACAACCTCGCACACTAATTATTTCGGGAGGCAGTTCCCGCTTGTTTTTCGAATCGTAACAAGGTTCGATTTGAAGAACATACCTGTGGATAGAATCAGCTGTGTCCAAAACTTGATCCCGAATTTTCCGGGCTTATTAGGAATATATTGGATAAAGCTGCAGCGATTTTACATAGCAAGAACTGTAATCACTTCCGTCAAATAGCACAGTTTCGCGATGTTAGATTGAAACAGTGTAAATAATTCACGTATTGGTGGTAATTTGTCTGTTCGAAAACGAGCATTTTGTGTAATCGACGAAATCGAGTACTCTCAAGAATCGAAGTATAAACTTAAAACGTTGGAAGTGCATACCATAGTCGCTGCAAATACAAGACGACCGTGAGTATTGTTCCAAAGACTTTGGGTCAGTTCCTTCCGACCTTGACATATACCAAGCAAGAAACAAAGACCAATAAAT
The DNA here is from genome assembly GCA_900660155.1 of Hofstenia miamia. Lineage (NCBI taxonomy): Eukaryota > Metazoa > Xenacoelomorpha > Acoela > Hofsteniidae > Hofstenia > Hofstenia miamia. The sequence goes on from CABFPE010000095.1 coordinate 685,626, forward strand.
GCTTTTAGTTCATCTATTGAAATGTCTTTAAAGCCTTCACTGAGAACACGACAACCTTTGCGGTTAGTAGATAACATCATCACTTCAAGAATCCTATATGATATGGTTAACCAAAACGAATCTTCTAATGATTATATCCTCTGTACTGCGTATCGTGTAGGTCCTCCCTGATGTCCTCAGCTCTGTTACGTCCTTGAGAATTACCAGGACGCGAAGAAAACCATTCCTCACCATTTCTATTAATGTACGTCGATCTTGTTTCAGATGTATTATATGCATGGTCATTGTCAGAAGAGTCTGTTTCATCAGAGTTACTATCAAGTGGCAGTTGCTCACTATTTTCTTCTTGAACTGGCTCACCATCATTGTCAGTTTCATTACTTTCCAATATTACGGCAGCAGCCCATTCAGCAGTGAAAGCACGTTTTCATGTCAGAATCGAATGAGAGAATGACTTCGGTATGGAATAGTATAGATGAGGAATAGAACAATATGATTGGCTGTCTTGGCTTAAAGATAATTGTGTCCAATAGAATCACATAATCAGTCAAAATCACGTGCTATCTTGTGATTCATGAGGTTTTTTATCAAGGCAACGACATTTTAAATGATAAATTGAAAACAATTGCAGAATACATCCAATCTTTATTGCTTCCACAGTGTCATATTTATCGTTGACTCTTCATTCTATATGAAATTTCCAATTGCGCGTAGTAAGTCTTCAAGACTACACTTCCAAAATTACGCTTTCATAGAACTTCAATGCTAATTTTTCTAATGAGGTCAATTGACCTAAATGTACCTAAATGTAGTTATCTTATTACCTTAATTGAAAATCAGTTTCTTACAAAAATTTGTGAGACTGTCATATCATAATCAAAGTGAAGGAGTCTGGGATAAATCCTGCGTTTATCAGGTTCAATGCAAACGATTGAAAATAGAAATGAGGTCAATTGACTTCATTGTACGTTCTAGGGTTAATTACGAAACTATTATGAAAATTAATCTAAAAAATTCACAATGAAACTTTGCACGTGTATCAATTAAAAATAAGTACTGCGTGAATTGGAACAGTATCGTGAAATTATCAGTAATTAAATTGCACAAAGTAATACAATAGGGCGTTAAAATGATGTAAACTCCGTAGAATCAATTGTAACAATTTGATATAATTCACAGTACTTATGCGAATCTCTGATTATTCCAAATAGTTTCACTTAATAGCTGTTGCTATTGCGCTATCAGTAGAGCAGAAGAACTTTGTTATATTTACAAAATGAAATTCGGAACAAACCTTTGCTAATTAACAATTACTTTGGTTTAATGCCTTCTGTGTTATGGTTAGTTTAAGAAGTAGTCAAGCAATATACTTTTCCAACACCTTCGAAACTTCAAAGATTTACACAGGTCTTTGGATATCATATAATTAAAAGTATGGTAATTATAAACAAGTACAAGCTCCTCCAATAAAAAATGTGCTTTAGCATATTTCTATACAAATGCAATATAAATGTTATTCGGCAATTTATATAAAATTATATTTTGATAAACTGTTGACATTCCCAACAATAGTTAGTCCATGGATTTCTATAGAAATCCATGGTTAGTCTGATAATACTAATTTTATCAGCGAGTTTTACAACACATAAAAATGCCTAAACTAATTGCTAAGGATAAATGGCTCTTCTTACAAAACAATTCAATGGCTAATTTGATTACATATTTTTAAACAACGGCCAATTAAAGTGTTTTAGCGCCAAATATTTGTAAACAAATATACGGACAAATTACTTTCTCACCCAAGTCGTATTTAACATTATAACGGGCCATTTACAATAAAAGTTGCATTCAAATATATTATCAAAAGTTAACACTCAAGAACCCCGTTGTCCTGCTCTAGTGGAAAGTTCTAGTAAGTCTAAAAAAATTTTAAGTAGTAAAAATAATAGAAATTATTTTACTGATCTTTATCTTATTCACCAAAATACCAAAATTTTAGTTACAATATCTATTCAAATGTAACAAGCACCTCTAATAGTTTATTAAAAATCGACATTAAATTTTTATTTTTCTCTTTAAACAAAGAATAGTTACTGATAAACATTGCTCAATAAATAAGTCCATAAAAACGCATTAATTGACAATGTAAGGTTAATTATTACTTCAAAACTGAAATACAATTTACAAAAAACAATTTTTTTCGTAATTACCTCAATAATACTAATATTATACTAATAAAAGCGAGTATATCATTCGAGAAATTTGGATCGGGTTTGGATATCACATTGTCGTGTCGCGTTCGGGTACTGAGCTCGAGAAATGTCAATAAAGCTAGATTGGTTGTTCAAAAAATTACCGATGCCAACCAAAGACGCTAAGTACTATCAGTAAATGGGTGTTTACGTTATTTAATAGAAAATGAGTGATATTAATCATCATTTGATTGAAAAGAGGTCTAAGACATTAAATATTGCGAATCGAAGTTTACGCTTTGAGTAGTGAATATACTAATCGGGTCATGTATTTACATGCTTAATTCATTATCAGTACCTATATAACACCTACTCCCGCTGTAATTTTAAGTGAAATTACAGTTCTAATACGGATATTTATACAAAATTATATAGATATTACATAATACAATTAAGAAGTCATATCTAATGAGAACAAATTTTAAGAAACTGAGAAAAGTCAACTAGTCTTCAGGAAGTTAAATTTTCTAACCCTATAAGATTATCTAGTAATCTTAACAATAATATATAACAAACGTACTGTCATATTTAGCAATAGTGATATAGTAAAATTAGTGCAGAAATCAGGGGGATGCAGAGAGGAAATCGATCTAATTGCTCTTGAGAGCAAGTCCCAGAATCTGTGCACGATCTTGGGAAAATTTCTGTAACATTGATAGCAATGATAAAAAAAATTTAATACGATTTTTTGTGCGGCCTTTCGCTGATGTGTGCGCCCGGCCAAAGAAAATTAAAAAAATTCTATTAACTTTTAACGCTTAAGCAAGTTATTTTCACTTACATCTTTATGCATATAAACATAACATGTTACATTTTAAAGGTTTGGAGTTGTAAACATGTAGTAGAGAAGCAATATTCAAATATCAATAAGTTATGAGAGAATTTGAAATCCTTAAAAGGAATAATGTGTTTCTGCAGCTAATTAATGTATGGCAACCGTTAAAATTTATATACAACCTTTGGTTGAAATTTGCTCTCGCATAAACCATTCTACAAAGCTTAAATCACTTCAAAAAGTTTTCCTTTATCTCCTAGTAGTTGTAGAGTTCACAGTAAACAACTGCTATGGGATTGAAGAATTAAAATTTTTTTTCATGTTTTCATTTGAGATTATCAAAAATTGTCACACAAGATTTTCTGTAAGTTTTAGTAGTCAGTCATTTATAAAAAATATTGACTGAACAATCCTCTAAATATTTAGAGCAGTACAACAACTGAACACCTATGGTTGGATCAAACAAGATAAAAACTTTTTGTGGTTCTACACCCCAGAAAGTAAACCCTTATGGACAAAAGTCTGTCTCAGAGCAACAGATTTCAAGATAGAGCTTTAACTTAATTATGCTTAAAATGCAAACATTGTTGTTGAATAGGATTTGAACAATAGCACACCCTGACTTTAAAATGGAGTGAAAAACAAATTGTTCAATAATCCAAATTCAAGTAAAAATAGGGCTATCAAGCGCTAAATTAAACAATATAGATAATGAATAATTAACTAGGATCTAGATATATCCTATACAACAGCATAATACATGTTATATATTTGTTTCATAATCATAAACAAAAAACTTACATGACGTATATACAGTATCATCCGGCTAAATAAAGAGTTACACATAATAAAACTGATAAAAATCTACCGAATCTGTTGCAGGTAGAAGATGAAGAATGTGGGATTTCGGTCGCTTTCTACTGGATTTTGTAAAGACAGTGGAGGAGTGATTCCTTCGGGTGTGTTCGCCAACCGATATTTTAGAAGCAAGAAAGCTTAACATCTAATCTATCAGTTAAAATTTAGGAGAACTTTTCAAACAATCGAATAGTTTTAGGAAGAATTAAATAAAATGATAAATTTGAAGACGGCGATGGATGTAGGAATACACACCTGTGGATAATTGAAACTTGGAATGAAATAAAAGAAAAATTTTAAGTCACAAATTTTTTAATCATATATAATTTTTTACTCATCGATAATAAGTAAATATATTGAAATTTCCAAGATATCTAATAAAGTATTTCAGTCTAGATATACATATTTGTCACTAAAAATATACAATGTTAGAGAGCAATCAAAATTAAATGCGCAGTAGATGTATTTTCAGTAAAACATTTCAGTTCTGAACCCTAATATAAACACAATTGGTATTTTTATACTAAATGTAAGCTATGACCCTGCAAATTTAATACCAGATAACCGATGTCAATATTTCGTTTAAAAACAAGTGCAATCTCTCCTTTCCGACAGCAAAACACTACAAAACGATATATTTAATTTACTCCAAGTGCATATAACTAAACTACTTGATAAAAATAACCTTATTGAGGTAATTCTGTTGGTGATTTTGTTGTTGTCTGAGGTGAGCTAACTCCCGCGAAAGGTACTTATTGTCCCTAAAGAAAAGCAACTTAAAGCATTTCAATATTTTATTATAAAAATTGAGCAATACACAATTACAATGAATTCACAACATTAATTGAAAATTATGTATATGAAAAAATAGAACACAAACCTATTGAGACGGTAGACTTCTATTTCCAGAGCGTCTTGTTGATCCCGTAATTCTCGTATTTCGACTTGAAGAGAAGGTGATGATGAAGCTGAATTAATGGACTGTTCAGGGACCTTAAAAATGACTTTTCATTTCAATACCTTGATGAAATCATTAGAATACACAATTTTTTATATAATATTTTTACATTTTTTATTGCTGGACTTGCAACACTAAAAGCTTTTGATAAATAAAATGCAATAAAACACCCTTGAGCAACATTGCGCGCTGCTGGCGATGCTGTATCTTGAACTTTAAATTGGGATGAAACTTCCCAAATAAATATTTGAAGTATTCTGACTAAAATCCAATCTATTTTATATTCGACATATTAATAACGACTGGCTATGTCAGTGGTTCTCAAGATTTTTTTATACAGGGATCCCTCTTCCTCTTTATTTTTTATATATTTTTACATGAGAATTGATGCATTTTTTGCAAAAAATATTGAATAGCACAAACGTTGCAAGTTTGTCCTATTCAATATTTGAACATTCGTCTTTATTTCCATAAATTCTCACAATAGTTAGTTTTGTTAGTATTTGCTACATTCAATTTTACCAGTTCGAAAAATAAATTCATTCTATGAAATATACTAACTGAAAAAAATATATTGTGGTTCGTCCTATATATAGCACAGATTGAATCCGCATTAATAAACCAATAAACGTTCAAAAATTTTACTTTGCTACAACACCTAATCAACAAAATTACGAAAAAATTTAAAGCAGTTTTTGTCTTTTGTTATGCAAAGATGCACTTTGCATTTCTCTCATCTTGTGATTTCGAAGTATACAATTGATGTTTACATCTTCCTTGTGAACTGTGTGCAATTGGCCAAAGACCAATATCATCGATGCTACTAGTTGGGAACGCGACTTTTGGACCTCCCCTTTGCTGTTTTCGTGCAAGTTCTTCATCCTGAAGAGAAGGCCGACCTTTTTGGATTTTGATTCAGACAAACTGCTCGCAACATTGTATTTGAAGTCAAATAGTGACATCCTTAACTGCTTAGATCAGAAGAATCTCTATTGAAATGTAACCATTCATTTACACTACCAATGTCTATCATGTGGAAAAAGAATCGCAAATACGACATCTTATTACAATGTGTAGTAGTCCTATACAGAGATATACACCTGTTGAACTCATCAACATAGCTCATTCCGCTATTGTAAGCAGAAACAATTTTCGGACGACTGACGTCGACATTTTTTAGTAGTTTTGAATCGAAACGATTCACTGCTCCCTGCTTCAATGGTTGACCACCAATAAAAGTAGACATCAATGTAACTGTTGCACCACTTTACACATGCTATTTCAATGCCATTCTTATTGCAATGCGTTTCATCAAAAGTTCCCCGACCTTGTTTTTTAAGTCTTTATCACTTCGTAAACATAAATTTGATGCTCTATTAACTCTTAGCGTACCAATACTTAACATGCCTTTTTTAGCCAAATATAATTGAAGAAGGGTAGAATTAAACCAATTATCAAAAAATAAACGATAATTCTGAAATTCGGGAACATTTGCAGTTTAAATTTATCTAATGTTTAGTTGGCCAGATTTCCCAACGCCTTGGACATTGAAACATTGAGATTTTCCACTATGTACTTCAATTCCATGTAAAAGACCTCCACTGCAGTTTATATCCCCATTTTTTAGGTTTGTGGATTATATTATGGGTTAGACAACCTGCTTTGTTTCCTTTATAATGGAGGATTTGTTCATCAATACTTAAAAAACGATCAATTTCTACTTTTGAGCATGCAAAATTAATCATATCAAAATAGAATGTCATTGGCGAACGTTCTTCTGTTGGTTTATTAGAAATGTAACAAAAATAGAGATTAGACTTAATTTCTGCTCAACGATCTCTCATCATTACATTAGCGACCTGACTAACACGAGTTCTTGAAGCCCATAACGTCACGAGGATGGAAGTTTTATTAATGACATCCACATAACTGCTCCAATAAATACTTTAAGTTCAGTAATTCCCAAAACAAAATTAAAATTAATGTTAAGTTCATGAGCTCTTAAGTTAGAACATTTACAGGCATCTTCCAAGAATTCATTGGAGAACATATCATTAAAGTAATCAGGCTGGTTTTCGGAATTTTGTAAATGTAAATGCAAGTCATTGTTCGAAGAAGAGAACCTATCATTTGAAATACTTTCATTACTGGATTCAGACAACGGACTCAGAATTTCCTGATAAAAACTCAGATTCAACATCAGAATCGGAGAGAATCTTGTTATTACACAGATTAATTAGATTTCAGCGATGCCTCCAATTTCGCTGTCCGACCTCAAAAATTTGAGCAATGCCCAGTTTGCCTCTGCTGTTGGTGGTCTGAAGAAAGACGCCATCATTTCGTTGTTTCGCCAAGCGGTTACTGCTCTCTCTACCTCGACTCCGTCCTCCAATGATGTCCTGGCGTCATATCATCCTTATCTGAATCCCTCACAAAGCTTTCCTCTGATGTTTCCTCACTACAATCCCAAATGTTCTCCTACAGTGCTGCTGCCTCACGTTCTGTCTCATCTCTCCCCAGTCATCCTGCTCCGAGTTTCACACCCGCGCTTGTTCCTCCTTTTGCTCTACCACATCCTCCCAAGCAGTCTATCCCTTCATCAACTAATCGTAATCGTCCTCGTCCAGTTTTTGGTTCTAGTGCTTCCTGCCGTCTCCCTGCTGTTCCTATTAGTTCACTTC
>CABFPE010000095.1:696504-710174 GCA_900660155.1 Hofstenia miamia
CTCCACACTTAGCAGCCCTTTCCCTCCCTTATGCCCTGCCATGTACAGCCTATCTACATCTCCATTTAAGTTGAATGCTCTCTCTGCTGCTAGTATCTTCCTTATTTCTTTTTCTAATTCCCTCAGTTCATTCTTATTCCACCTANCTCAGTTCTTATCTTCTTTAACTCCTTAGTGACCTCTAGTAGGGACCCCTTAGGTTGCTCTTCTACATATTCCTTTAGCCCTAGTGCTTCTGCTTCTACAGTCTCCTCCACACTTAGCAGCCCTTTCCCTCCCTTATGCCTTGCCATGTACAGCCTATCTACATCTCCATTGAGGTTGAATGCTCTCTCTGCTGCTAGTATCTTCCTTGTCTCCCTGTCTAATTCCCTCAGTTCATTCTTATTCCACCTAACTATTCCTGCTGAATATTATTATACATCAACGAATAACTGAGTTTTTACGCAATCGGCAATTATTGTGGCGATGTAATACAGTTTCATTTTCATCTTTGTCATTTTGTTACTTATTTTCTTAGGATGAATTTTGTTCACCAGGTTCTATCTTTCTGATAAACTTTTTTGAACTGTCTGTTGTTATAATCACTTTCATATCCATCATATCTTATAACACATGAATTGACGCAAACCTTTATAAAAATAGCTAAATAAAAATGGTATTTGCTACCCTTTACACGTCGATCACGCCAACAGACTTCAAATATTTCACCAAATGTAAACTACAATAATTTAAATGAACTAAGATGATAATTCACTAGATATAAATACATTTACGTATGCCAAACAAGTGTCAGAAAAAAGAATGATGACCCTAATTTAGTTTGTACTAAATACAGGAAGCGCAATTATCTCATGCATTAAACGACTGCATCATTTTGTTGCTCTAATTATTTATTATACAATGTTCCGTCCAATTAGTCCACAATTCCACTCAACTTAATGAGCAAAATCTCAATTTATTGTGATGTTTTTCTATGCAGATGTCCTGTATTTAGTACAAACTTATTGATGAGTTCATATAATTGCAAAATTTATATTACGTTTCAATTTGGTTTTTTACCTATTAAACAAATATTTAAGAGCTCTGCAAGAGTTTTTGCACAACAATTTTATTTGATACAACATTGAAATATACAATTTAGTTATATGCATAATAAATTTATGAAGTTTATGAATATTGAAAATATATATAATCTGTATAAGGTAAAATATTCCAATTTATGTAGTTTGAAAATTGATTATATAAATAAAATTTTTTCAGAATGTTACTTTAAAAAAAACAGTAAAAATTTATAAAACAACGGTTTTAAGATCATTTTTAAATTTGACCTATATACAATACAGACCATATTATTATAATAGTTTTATTTTTGTTAACCCCAAAGTTTTTTGTTGCTTACAGCACCTTCTAAGCAACAATAATGTTTACATTGATTTTGTTCTTATCTACTGAGCTAAGGTGGGACTATAGTCAAGCTGGTTTGTGCTTGTTACATATTTCATTGCCCTACAAAGGTTTCCAATGCTCACAAATAATAAAAAAAAGTGGGCCTTGCTCCCATGAAAACTAAAAATTAGACCAATGAAAAAGGATATAGATTTGAATTGTCTGATGTCAAATTTTTTGTGTAAATTAGGTATCTTCATTGATGAGACTGGACACATTATTTAAACAACCTTATAAATTGAAGTGACAAAGCCATGAGAATCATCATAAGTATTGCCTATTTGGGACAATTAAGCATCCATTGTGAGTTATGGGTTGTAGTCAGATCAGCTATAAGGGGACTGGGTGTCTCTACATTGTGGATCGAACAACTGGCTAGATCCAATACAGAGATGATGTACTTCCTAAGTGTGTTCTACCACAAATTTGTGAGTGACTTACACATTGTAACTGCAGGATGGAGCTCATTGCCATACTGTAAAGTCTTGCATGACTTTCTTATTGTTCACGAATTTTCCAGTTCTTGAGTAGTGTGGCAATGTTCAATGAAGTGTCAACGCTGAATCCCATAACAAAAATTTTGATTGAGTCACTTATAGCAATTTGGCATTGTAGTGATTGAATGAAAGAATGCTGTCAGAAGTTCATTGCCAGCATGTCATGTTGGATCTTAGCTGTTATAAAAAGTATAGGGGAGCAACATCATATTAATGTATAATCATACTGATTTACTATAGATTACTAATTAAATATTTATTAAATACATAGCTTAAATAAAAATTTCAATTATAATAATAATTTGGACAGTATAGTATAGGCGCTCAGCAGTTTAAGGTTATATATATATATAGATTTTGTTCAACTGCTTTAATAAAATCTTTAAAGAGCATGTATTCAGAATTTAGCAAAAAACCAATAAATTTAATTATTGTAAGTATCACACTATACGTAAATAATGTTTACACCATAATAGATTGAAAAAATACCTTTCTTTTAATGTATTTCATTAAATGTTTGGCGTCGCGCATGAATTGAGGATGATAGAATTCAAAGACAGAATGAGAAAACATACTCATTTGTTTCATATTACTTTCTGCCAATGACACTTTTCGGAAACCATCTAAATGGAAAGTAAAGCAAGCGATTATTTTTAAGTGCAAGGATGATCACAATTACGATTAGCCTATTATCCAAGAGTAATGTCAATGTTAATTTTAAGTTTTTCAACATTACAACTATCATTTTAATCACAATTCACGACCATCAACGCCTATCACAGCTCACTGCGATTGGCGAAAATAATTGCAAGCTTACATAAATTTACATAAACTTACAAATAGGATTAGGAAAATAGCCGTGTTAGAAATTCGACTAACTACGTTTTGCAGACAATTATTAAAAGTATAGATGAATTAAAATAAACAGCTTTGTGGACTTAATTTTTAACGCTGTCCACAATCACATCAGTTACCTGTATATACACCAAATTTAAGCTATATACAGCAAATCATTCTTTGCATTCGTTTAGCTTTCTTGCCTAGTAATACAGATGATATTTCAGAATATTCATTATACAGCATGTAATTATTATGGAGTACAGCAATACAAATGCAAATTAGGTACAGCATCTTCAACCATCTTCACAGATCTTTTCTAAAAGGGCCACTAAAATTTTGCAGTTGCCAGTATATTTGAAATCTATTTAATGATCATTAACACATCATAGATTAAAATATCATACTAAATAATTATAAATATACAGGAACAGACTTACATAGATTAAGTTGTCTGATGAAGCTATTGAGATTGTTATGCTTAAAATACCGAGGTATAACATTATTAGCTAATTGATCACGATCATATATTATAAATGTATCGCCCTCCTAAAAAAATGATTATTTAAGAAAAATATAGACTATTTACCTCACTCCATCCAATTTCAGGAATTGAGTCGTCGTTCACAATTGACCATAATTTGCTCAAAAAACCAGGAACATTACTTTTAAAATCCGACATCCTAGAGACATCTATAAGAAAGTCTTCAACTGTTAAATGAGAAGATTGTTAATTCTAATCGACTGAAATAAGAAAGAATGCATAATTAACAGAATATTTAAAAAGAATCTAATATGAATGAATTGAATTCAAATAAAAAAGTAATTTTAATTTATAGAAACACTAATGTTCTGAAAAATTATATCAAAATAACTGAACTCTAATATTGACTTTGTGGTTAATCAATCAAATTTAGTTCTACTATATGGATACAAAGCTTGACATCCACTTACAGCCGCTTACGCCTTTTTCAGATAAAGTGCTTAAAATGGTTAGCTGAATGTAACGATGAGGAGCAGTGGAATTTAACCCATTTATTTCCAATTGCAATAAAATAACAGTATTTGTATCATATTTCTGCCCAACTGTTTTATTGGGTAGCTAATTTCTCTATTTTCACACATGCAACAAGGGTAAAGACTCTGCAACGATACTATCAAAATGTTCCCTGATTAATTGTCAAGAAAAGCTTCTCTTATCTATATGTGATCAATTTTCAGAAACCACCAAATTACTAACATAATAACTAGTAGAAATTTATGTCGCCCGGTGAATATTCTGTGTTGTCTAGTTGCAAAAAATCCTTTTTTACGAAATTAATTTTAAGTGAGGAATGTAAAGACATAAATAAATAAATACACTATCAGTGAAATGAGTATATTGCCAATTGATATTCTTCAGAGTATCAACGAGTCATTTAGACGATATAACTCAGTGAATAAAAATAAACTAATTGGCTCTAAGTTAAATTTTAAAATCTAATTTAGGATTGACTAATAGCACAGGGATAGGGAATAAAGCTATAACAAAGAATTTTCATAATATTGTGATGTGCGTTTATTTATTTGTAGTCTTATTTCAAGTATGCGATGTTACTGTTATGTTCGTAATTTATCCAAATGATTCATGTTCAATACTCATACCTTAATTTAAAGGAGTGGGCTTTCCTAAAGTACTGCTTCGAACCATGCACGAGTCGCACGTTTGGTGGCTAAAAGGAAAGGAATGCGCGCTCTCTTGCCTGCTCTGGCCATTCAAAGCCGACAGGTCAAGGCCGCCTTGCTCCGTTTAATTGTGGGTGATTCAGTTTAAAATCTTAATGCAAAGATAATTAATTGGCTTCAGTAATTTTCAGTGGGTAGTGAGAAAGTTACTTGTTCAAATATATTCTCTTTTATATTGTCTTCAGTAATTTATTAATTGTAATTGTTTTTAACTTCTCAAAGCACGGATTGTTTAATTGATAGCGGAAAAAAGGACAAGAAAACAGTCCTTTTGGGTGAAAGTCATTCTGACCAACATGGTGCAAAGCAACCTCTCAATTTAGTAACAACTACTAAATACAGGATGTGATTAAGTCGGATTTTCGCGTAACTCATCCTATTAATAAAGAACAGACAAACTCCAATATGTACACACACACACAAAATTATTTTTAAGTCTGACAATTCTAAGTCGGATAAATTCTAAATCGGACTGAAATCTACGTACAGGCTACAAAGTTAACATTGAAAATTTCATTTACAAGTCGGAAGGATGGAAATTGTCTTTCACGCGATTCAAGCATAGCGTAAATATTTTCTATCGCGTCGTAAAAAAAATGAAATGCTACAGCACAGTTCATGGTATTGACCATAGAGCTACTATACATAGCTCCATAATATTGACCTACAAACAGTTCATGTAGAGATCAACATAGATATGTTTATGTGCGGTGCCGTCAATGGGTGATATTTTAAATAAGTTGTCCGATAATCTTTCAAGTAAAATTAGATGATGTTAAAATGACAAAGGAATACAAAAAATTATTGTAAAATTCGTAAATATAGTAACTCTAGAAAACGTTATAATATATATATCCCTAAAACAATCAATCAGATTTTTGTTCTACATATAGAAATACTTGATCTGTCTATGCACAGACAGGCCTAACAAAGTATCTTATTGAATAATTAAAACAAATGAGGACCCCCTACGACAAGATATTTTGGACTACTGTATACCGTTGTTGGCAAAGATAAAAAAGATGTTAACAATAAGTGTCTGCTGTGCTTCAAGTTGTTGTATGCATCCATCATATGACAAATATGTAATCAAAAATAGAACGAAGTGATTGATAGCACCGTAATTAAAGTTAAGTTAAGTTTTCGTTTAATTCAGGTATTGAAAGAAAAATACTGTAAGACATTAGAATACATGATTAATTTTTTCTTCCAGCAGAGTATATTTTCAATATTTTCAAAAAACCTTTCATAACAACCATCAGATTGCTGGCACAAAAGTTACGCTATCGTAAATCTCGGTTTTCGCGAAACTAGTACAAGCCAAGTCCCCTAAAATTATATTTAGAATTTCTTGTAAGTCGGGTTATTTTCATTGGTCCGAGTCTATCCGACTTAGGCGGGGTTGCCTGTATATGTAACATAGGAAGAAACAGGGATATAGATAAGAGAGATAATATTTGTCAATAATTCATTGCTCATAAGCAACAGAAATCTGAGTCTTAATAAAATTAATTGCCAAAACTTTAACTGGATGCATTCGATTCACAAAGGTCCATAAAGGCCTTTTTGACTTTATGCTTTAAGTTTCGAACCAGCGGAAGATCAATTTGATCATCTTATTGTAGGTCTACTCTAAGATGATTGCTATGTGATTTAATTAAAAGCCGCGCTGTTTGTATTAATTCAACAATATGCACACCCCATCAAGTCTGTTACTAAAAATAGATATGCCGCTTTTTCGTTTACGCCTGTCAGGCAGTAATTGAATTTTAAACTGAACAACACTTTCAATATTTGCAAAAAAGCTACGATTTAAATATCGAAATCTTTTGCATCTTGTACGAGTAGGAAAGTGATGGTGTGAGAATGGCATCCAGAAATTGTAAAACTTCGCCGAAGAACTTCTGCTTCATTTGTAGGGAGTAAATGGTGAGTGACATGAAATGTGCAATCACGAAGAATGTTGAGAGCCTTTACTACGCTTACTTTGGAATCAAATTAGGAGACCAAGACAAAATCTTTGCTCCCCATATGGTTTGCAAATCGTATGTATGAAAACTTCGAATGTGGTTTTCTAAAAAATTAAAAAGCTTACCTTTTGGAATTCCAATGATATGGAGGGAACAGCAAAACCATTATGATTACTGTTACTTTTGTATGACCAATGTACGTGGTTTCAACAAAGCTAACAGACACAAAATTGTCTATCCAAATTTGCCATCTGCTTTGCGACCAGTACCACATTCTGATGATGTACCTGCCCAGTACCTCATTACGAACACCAGCCGGAAGTGGACATTGAAAGCGATAGCGAAAGTGAAGAAGGCGCAGCTTGCATGTACGTTCCTCCGTTGGATCACGCGCCGAAACCTTTGACTCACGATGAGCTTGATGATCTTACAAGAGATCTTTATTTATCGAAAAGCTCTGCTCAGTTGCTTGGCTCAAGGCTAAATGAAAAGAATTTACTTGCACCTGGTACTATTTACGCTTGGTATCGTCAGAGAGAAGCACAAATTCGTCGCTTCTTTCAAGAGCATGAGAACTTTGTTTTTTGCGATGATGTCACTGGCTTAGTTCAGGAAATGGGAATGGAATATAAAACACAAGATTAAAGACTTTTTCTTGATTCTTCATGCAAAAGTCTGAAAGCTGTTCTTTTGTACAATGGAACATCCGTGGTCTCTATTCCCGTCGCTCATTCCGTGCAAATGGCTGAGACGTATGCAAACTTTCAACTCTTACTGGATGCAAATACAAAGAACATAACTGGCAAATATGTCGAGACTTAAAAATGATAAGCATTCCCCTTGGACTTCAGACTGGTTACACAAAATATCCCTGTTTTCTCTGTCTTTGGGACAGTCGCGACGATGACAATCACTTCATGCGACGTGAATGGCCGAGTCGAAGCAACTTCTTGCCAGGAACTTTCAGTGTTAAGTCGAGACCATTAGTCGATACTCACAAAATATTGCAACCTCCTCTTCACATCAAACTTGGTTTGATGAAGCAATTTGTAAAAGGTATTTCCAAAGATGGCTCAACATTTTTATTCCTTCGCGAAAAATTCCATCGCGTTTCTGATGCTAAATTGAAAGCAGGTATTTTTGTCGGGCCTTAAATTCGTGAGCTCATTTTGGATCGAATTTTTGATGAGAAAAGGACTGCACTAGAACGCAGAGCGTGGTGTGCTTTCCGCAATGTTTATCAACAATTTCTTGGTAACATGAGGGCAGAACATCATGAAATGCTCATTGAGGAATTGCTCAAATCTTTCCAACTGCTTGGATGCAGAATGAGTGTGAAGCTTCATTTTCTCCATTCACATCTTGACTATTTTCCGAGCAATTGTGGAAAGTACAGCGAAGAACAAGGTGAATGTTTCCATCAGGAAATTATGACCATGGAAAATCATTACCAGGGTCGATGGAATGTGAACATGATGGCCGACTACTGTTGGCTTTTGAAGCGACATGACTTGGGCGCTTCTCACAAATGGCAATTCAAAAGACAAACTTTCAATGCTTCAAGTGCTTAGGTGAGAGCTCTTCTCTCCTCCTTTCTGATTACACGTTTTCTATTAGTTTTTTTCTTTATGCTTCATCTCTAAAACTGTCTCTTATACACATCTAAGTAAATAAACGTTTTCTGTGATGGCTTGTGTTTTTCTATGCTTAATCTTTAAAACGAATGATGGAAAATATAAAAGTAAATAAATTCTCAATGTGCACTTGATACGCATATTTTTCTATATCTAAATTGGTTGATATCTGTATTTTTAATTTATCTTTAAAAGTGGACGTGCTGGAGCAAAACTGAGTTCAGATTCGTAATCGGCGAAGTCCTTTTAGGCAGGGTCACATACTTTGGTTCGAGAAAAAATTAAAAACTTGAAAAATGTTGACCAGTGTTATCGAACAAATTTATGTACATTTGCAATTTACTACAGGGGATCGGTGATACGAACAAATGCAGTAAAGAAAATTTTAGACGAAAGTGGTGGAACGTTCTACAGATTTCCAAAAGATTTTAAAAATTGGGTTTTTGAGGATATGCTGAATATTTGCAAAGCTATCTGGAAGAACTTGCCATTATTGACACTGCACATAAATCTGACAAGCAACAAAGGTTTGCTCAAAATATAGTGGACATTAAAAAAGGAAAGCCAAAAGGCCAACAACTATTATTGATATTAAAACTATGAAACATGAGATTTTAAACCAAGCAAAACTAAATATATTCCCTTCTCATCGCACAAGACTGCCGATTTCTCTTTTACATTAAACGAACATGACCTTACAAAAACGGAGGAAATTCTTGATCTCGGTGTATTTCTTCGCAGTAATTTAAAATGGGATAGGAACATAACTGCAAACTTGGAAAGTGTAATCAGGCGCTACACTTTATAAAGCGTTATGTCTCGAGAAATGCATCTTTGTACATGAAACCCAAACTTGTAAAATCTTGCGTCATGTTCATACTACTTTATTGTTCAGCCGCCTGGTCACCCAATAGTCTGAAGTCACTTGAATCTTTCCATAAGAAAGCCCTAATCTGGGTAACTGGAAAGAAAGACTATAAGAATCTGTTAATTTACCTGGGAGAATTGCCTATTTGTTATCAGCTTATATTGTCTGATCTGATTCTAATGTGGAAAATTGTCAATATCAAAGTCGATCTGGACATTCCTTCTTCCAGCACTTTCTGCATCTGTAGTTATGTAGATTATTCCGATAGTCCTCTGTTTCAGCTTCCAAGACTACCAAGTTCAGCACAAACAACACGTTCTTCACTAGAACCGCTACTGCTGCAAACGAACTCTTAAAGCGTGTAGTTATTTCCTTCACGTGGCCCTTGGACAAATACAAGACAGCACTGAAAGCACATCTTTCTGCCATGGTCATCTTCTATTTTAACCCTGCTGTTACGTGTACTTTTTATATAAAGTGCTTTTGAATTAATTGTCGCTCTTAATTTTGTGCCTTGCTATTTATTTATGTTAATGTAACTTCTCCATTAGATAATACAAGTCTTTCAATAAGGTCAATCCATGGCCAGGTCATGAAAAACAGCTTTCCTGATTGACATGATTCAAGAGGATTTGCTTCAGCATAATGCCGTACCGACAACTCCACTAGTCATCTTCAAGTACGATGTTGCTGAAATGATCATGAGTGCAAGTATGTCTCAGCACCTAAATGATGAACAGCATACAATTATTAAAAACATGCAGTCTATGATAGATGCCAAAATGAAGGATGCCATGACTTCTGAAAGTTCTTGGTCTCCGGAGAAGCAACAGGGAAACGCAGGGAAAATAATTAACCATTTTGCTGCATTAAAACTACCAATACCTAGCCCTTATATTGATGAAATAGATAAACTATTATATTTTTCAAACATCGTCAAATATTTTAAATGACTAAGCCTATTTCCTTAAATGTGAATGAATTCTTGAACAGTCCAACTAAAAAGAATAGATTTAATTGATTTGCTAAAAACACCCAACCATTCGAATAGGGGGTTGTGACTGCAGCTCGATATTCAAATATAAGCGAAATTTGAAAAAAATAACATTTGAACTATCGCAAGATATTTTTAATTGGCACCACATTTCTTAAATCTTGTGAAGTTTATACTGGAATCAAAGACTTACCCTGACAGCTGGAAGAAAATTGACATTCGACCTTTATTCAAGAAGGGAGACAAACACAATGTGGAATGCTACCGGCCAATAGCGTTTCTCAATAAATTATCTCTCGCCTTCGAAAGACTAATTTTTAACCGTTTATATGCTTTTGTTACTGCAAAAATTACTAAGGCACAGCATGGCTTCGTTAAAAGAAAATCAACTGTTACCCAACTCCTTGCCCACCTTCAACTAATATATGATGCTGTTGATAACAACGAGGATGTATTTACAATTTACCTTGATTTTGCAAAGGCTTTTGATAAGGTTGACCACAGTATTCTTCTTCGAAAACTGAAGAATTTCGGAATTGGAGGATCTCTTCTTTGTCTACTATCCTCTTACTTGCAAGGCCGCCAACAACGTGTCGTGATCAATAATCAATCCTCCCATTACATCAACGTTTGCAGTGGAGTACCACAAGGTTCTATCTTGGGACCTTTGTTATTCATTATTTTCATAAACGATCTTCCTGATGTATGTCGTTTCTCTCTACCTTTGCTTTTCGCTGATGATGCCAAAATTACAGGCCACTCTCTTCCAGAACTTCAAAATGATCTTATTTCACTTTCTAATTGGTGCAGTAATAATAAAATGATGTTCAATTCAAAGAAAACCGAGTTGCTTTACTTTAACTGTCCTAGAGAATTGTGGGGCTCGCCAGTAGCCATCCTTGATGACACTGACATTCGCATTACTGGAAATTATGTAAAAGATCTCGGTATTTTTCTTGCTGTGAACCTAGACTGGTCCCATCATATATCAGAGAAACTCCGTTTGGCGTATACCAGGTGGACCACTTTAAAACGCTCTTTACCCAAATATGTCCCCGAATATATCAAACTAGTTTTATACAAAACATACATTCGACCCATCATACTTTACGGCTCCGTTATCTGGCACTGTAATAAAACGAATCTTATGAAATTAGAATCCTTCCAAAGCCACGTGATGAAATGGATTACACAGGGTACATCATATATCGACCGCCTTCGTAAAATGCATATTCTTCCTTTTTCGCTCTGTTTACAGCAACTAGACATCCTTTTCCTGCACAAGTTGCTCACTGGGAAATATTCTGTAGATGTAGGATCGTACATTAATATCAAACAAGAGAAAGACTGTTATAATTTTAGAGATAGTACAAAGCGTTTTATCACGACAAAACATGTACACAAACAATCTACGACTTTCTTTTACTTTAATAGAGTTACTGTTTTAGCGAATTACGTCGTTTCAAATACAGATATCGATCTAGCCGACCCATCCATTGAAACGCGAAACAAACTGACAAAACTCTTCTGGGAGTACTTCAATGAGAAATATGAAAGACACTCATGCAAGCAATTTTTAAAGTGTCTCTGTTGTAGCTAATTTATGTTGCTAAGCGCAAATAGTCTTTTACTACTACTACTACTACAAGTAATTTCCGTTTTCATGTTTAATTAATAAATTTTTAAAATATAAATAAAATTATCGAAATTTTGCTTGTATTTAAATATCGAGCTGATCGCGAAAATCGAACTGCAGTCATAACCTCTCGAATAGAACAATTTAATCTAATTCATGAAGACTCTAGTACTTTATTCTCTCAACACGGATTGCCATAATATTTTTAACCAAACACAATTCACTTCTCGAAAAACATAAATGTAGAATTGAGACATTTGTTACAAATATAGTTTGCTGAAATTGCTGATATAGTGTATTAATGTTGTGTTACTTTAATCAGTTTCTCTTTGACTATTTAGTTAGTGACTGACTACAGAATAATTCTTGATTTCCCGACCAAAAAAATTATTATTTTAATCCATATTGGCATGAATTTTCAATATTTACGAAACTATATTTTGATATTTTTATTTAATCACCAATTGAAATAGTCGCTAGCGTCTTAAGCGTTTGAGATATTTTGCATGTGGGAAAATGGGAGTTCCAACAGGAATTCCTGCGATTTCAATTTGGATCTTATTTGTAAAGTTTTTCAAAGCAATTTTTGCATAATTGCACTTTCGTTGGACAGGTCAAATACTCATTCTGTTTAGTTTGCTCCACGCATATAGATATTGCAAATTCGGTAACAGGCCCTTATTAGATAAGATGTGTTATTCTCGCTTTGCCCGCTAAATTGAATATTGATAATTTATATCAACGTCATTTAATCTAGTTGTTATCCCCTGTGAACTTTTTTCGCCATAAAACGCCGCCTATCCTAACCTACAAATATTGTGGACCCGGTCTTATAGTATTCATCAAATTAACAAGATATGCATTGAGCACTAAAAATGAAAAATGAATTGCAAATATTTATTCATTTTAGGTATTTCCATCTTTATTAATTCCCGTAAACGTTTATTTGGTGTTCTTGTCTTTAACTTTTTAATTGAAATCGTTGCCATTGACAGCTGGTCGTAAAACAGCTTATGCTTACTAGCTTAATATAATTTAACAGTATCTGGTTTTTAACAGATACAGTTACATGTTATAATTTAGAGTTTTATTTTGAATGGCAATGTTTTGAATATTTATATCGTTTCACGCATGTACTATTGGCTTGTTCGTACAAGACTGCAAATTTTAAACATTAAAATTATAATTCGCATTTAAAGGATTCTCTGCAGCTTTCTTACGCATTTTAGATGTTCACTTGAAAATACACTGTTAAGGACAGTATTGAAGCTTAATAACAGTTTTTCCAAAAATAGGCTTAGAATACAAACTTTGGCTTCCATATGCGACTCAAGTCGAACAAATTATTTTGATCTCGACAGCCCAATTCGACTTTCGTGCAAATGATTCACAATAATTCCCTTTCTCGGAGCGTTGAACGAAAGCCTTAAGTTATCTTAGAATTTCCGAATCAATTGCCACTAAATACAGATTTGATATTAATATTATTATACTCCGCATGCATAAATAGGCGGTGGCAGTAAAATCGTTTAGTGCTAGTTGTTCATTACTTAGCTAACGGTTCAAGAATTATTTTTTCTATATCCATAGCCAGGCTAAAATTTATACAGTAGTGGACATATTATATATAATTATTATATTACGTGTATAATATTTTTTATAAGATTATTGAATTAAAGCTTTACCTAATACAATTTAAGTAATTAATTTATATATTATGATAAATTGTGTTTTCAAAATATTTATGAGAAGGGAATTTTAGCGGATAGCGATATATCGGTAACGAAACCGACTTTTTATAAATTGATACTGATAAAAATACCCTTAAGCCGCTGAAAAACGATACCATAGCAATATAAATATTTGCACTTTGTACTCAGTAGCTACATGGCTGTACATTCCAAAAGTAGAAATTGTAGATCACCGTTCAGCCTGCAGTTCTATTATTTTTCCACGGCCTGCAGCAACTTGAATACTTTTTATTCGGCCCAACGCAGCCCGTGGACCACGTGTGTCGATCTAGGCCATATATATATATATATATATATATATATATTTCT